>CAUYQG010153524.1:0-13172 GCA_963574415.1 Tarsius wallacei
TGTATGTATCTGGTGCTATAATTCACTGAGAAGGATGCAACATTAATTTGATAATATTTTTGCCCAAAATGCATAATGCAATCATGAGGAAGCATCATGAAAGCAAAATGGAAGACTTTCAACAAAATTACAGGTCTCCTAAGGAGAGAACATTTATATACCATCGGTGGGAATGTAAATTTACTAAATCTCTATGGAAATCATCATGGTGTTTTCTCATAGAACTAAAAGTAGATCTACCATTCAACCAAAGAATCCTACTACCTGGTATCTACCCCAAGGAAGAGAAGTTATTATGAAAAAAAGACCTCTGCACCCGCATATTTATAGCAGCACAGTTTATAATTGCAAAGTTGTGGAATCAACTTTAGTGCCCATCAACTGATCAATGGATAATGAAAATGTGGTATATATACATACCACGGAATACTATTCAGCCATCAGAAAGAACAAAATAATGTCTTTTGCAGCCACTTGGATGGAATTGGAGACCATTATCCTAAGTGAAGTAATGTAGGAATGGAAAACCAAATACCACATGTTCTCACTTATAAGTAGGAACTAAACTAAGGGTCTGCAAAGGCATAGAGAATGGTATAATGGACACTGGAGACTCAGAAGGGGGAGAATGGGAAGGCGGAAAGGAGTGCACTACCCACCAAGTACTATGTGCACTAATGGGGATGA
Source organism: Tarsius wallacei (assembly GCA_963574415.1). NCBI lineage: Eukaryota > Metazoa > Chordata > Mammalia > Primates > Tarsiidae > Tarsius > Tarsius wallacei. Next base: position 688 of record CAUYQG010153524.1, read on the forward strand.
CGGATACATTTAAAGCCTATACTTCTTCACCATTACAAACAGTCACATAGCCAAAAACTATTTGTACCCCTGAAGCTAGTAAAATAAAGAAAGTTAAAGTCATCAAATATAAACTTACAAATGACTGTGGAATTGTTCCAGACTAAAGGAATGAATGAGCTGTGTGCCACAAGCGGTGCTGGGTTTGATCCTGAACAAGGACAAACATTGCTTTACCATATCTGCTATAATGAATACAAGTGAAATAACTGGCACCGTTTTAACAAGAAATTCAGGTTAGATAATATGATTTTTCCTTTGTTAATCTTCTGATTTAGATAATTGCCCTGTAGTTCAATTTTAAGAAACCTTTGCTTTTGGAAAACACTCCTTGGTAGCATTTAAATATGTTGTTGGTAAAAATACATCACATCAGTCACTTACTTTCCAATGTGTTACAACATTTGATGCATTTAAGTGAGGGGAAAGATATATAGCAAGTGTATTTACTGGTCTTTCTTATTTTCTGTGTCTGAAATTATTTCAAAATAAGAATCTTAAAAATATAAGGGGCATCTCAAAAATAACTGGAATTATTTCTTGGAGGGCAGGCGTCTTGTCGTACAGGCTTCTCCTGCTAGGTAAGTGTTCTAGAAACACATTGGCATCAGCGTCCCAGCTAGTGTTGTTGTGAGACTGTGTTTGGAAGATTCTTTCAACACTTTTACCCATTTCATGACAACTGATTTACATAAAAAACCTGCCCACACCACACTGAGTGTTCAACAGTTTTTGACCAAAACAGCATGACCCTTATGCCCCACCTTCCCTCTTCACCCAATTTCACCCTGACTTTTTTTTTTTTCCTGATGAAAAAAGTCCTCAGAGGGAAATATTTTGTCAATGTGGAAGAGGTAAAGCAAAAAGTGGCAGAAGAAGACTTAAAAGCACCAAAATTGATGAGCTCAAAAACTGTTTTAAGCAGTGGAAAAAGTATCTCTATAGATGTATTGCATAAAAAGGAAAGCACTTTGAAGGTGACTGAAGTTTAAACATGTAAGAATAAATACACAATTTTTTATAAATAAATTCTAGGTTTTTGGGGGTTCCCGATTATGTATTTCTATAACAGATATAGATATAGATATAGATATATAGATATAGATATACAGATATAGATAAATATAGATATACAGATATAGATATAGATATATAGATATAGATATAGATATAGATATATCTGTTATAGAAATACATAATGCAAATAAAATAATACACACTATATATTATATTCAATTATCTTTAGATGCCAATTAATCTGGAAAACACTAACACTAGCTAACTCCATTGTTAAATGGAGATTTGAAGTAAGGTATGTTCTGAGAGATCTAAAATAGTCCTAGCTACACATTGGAGATGCCTCAAATGATATGTACCTTCTTTGTTTGTTATTTTTTAAGATCTCATCTATGTCATCAGTCCTTTGGGAACCCTAGAATAATTAAATTATCACTTGTTAAATTTTTAGAATAATTAAACTTGTCAAAATCTCCAACATGCACCAATCCTGAGGCTATTTATACAAACAAAACCAGGCAACATAAAAGATCATTTTTAGTGTTTTTAGTTAAAGAAAAATGGCATGTTATACAATATAAAACATCTGATACATAACTTATAAGACTTTGACAAAAATGCCTTTAGAGTAGAAATGTAACAAATAATACAGGTTAATAACTATTGGTTTTTTCCCTATCACTGACTAAAATCTACCTTTACCATTCCCCATTTTTTTGCATAAAAAATGTTTTAATAAAGCATATTTGGTAGTAGAAAGTTATGAATAGTGAATTAATGCACAGTATTCATGAATGATGAGGCTCCTTAACAAAAAGGTTTTGGATCTGAAGCACTGTGAAATCTATTTAAGTAATTATTAAGGACTGCATATAAAAAGTAAAGACAAAAACCAGTCATCTTCTTTACACACCCTTGATGCTAAAAAAAACTCCCTAATTTAGATAGTATTGTAAGTTTATACTTTTGATTTCCTTCTCTGCTTCAAATATATAGCAATGATAAACAGAGTAAAAAAGCATGCAGTCCAAAATAAAATAAATGTACATGAACAATAAACAGAACAGATACAAACTCAAAACTATATGAAACTAGATCTGTGGGCTTTATCTGAGAACTGAAGCTAGTGAAGGTGGCCTAGAATTTTCTTCTCCTGAAGGACAATGATTATTTAAATCAACCAATATGTCAAGTGGAATTCAAGCCAGACACCCTGCCTAAAGTAAAGATCTATTGTGGAGTTCATCTGCCCTTGAAAGGAAACTGAAAAGTACTACTACTGAACCCTATTTATAACTAGAGGTTCTATGAATCTGTTTACCCAGGAATTTAGGAGGAAGCAGACTGCAGGCTTCACCCTGGCCAGGCAGTTGCCTTAGCTCCTGATTCTACAATATTGTCACAGTTAGCAGAAAGACTGCAAATATGGTTCAGAATTCGGGACCCAATGGGGTCATTCAGAGAAAAAAACCAAAAAAACAAAAAACAAAAAATAAAGAGCAGGAAAATATAGTCACCCAAAGCAGAGAGAGAAAATTCATTCCATTCAATTGTGCAAACCAAAATTTAAAAATATATGAACAAAAAACTTTAAAAGTTAGGCAATAAAATCAACAATCAGGAGATATATCTACTGAAATAAAAAGAGTAAAGCAATCTAAAAAATGACAGTAAAAAATACACATTCAGAATTTTCAAAATATAAGTGAAAGACAGCATTTATTTAAAAAGGAGAATAAATTCTTAAACAAAAGATAGGCAGAAATGAAATACTGGAAAATGAATATGAATTTTTAATCCTCAAAAATGAAGAAATGCACAAAAGGGGACCCTCCCCCAAACGGAATTAGTTTTTGAAGGGGGAATCCCTTGTAATGCAGGCTTCCCCCACTAAGTAAATGTCCTAGAAATCCATTGTCATCAGTGTGCCAGCTAAAGTAGTGGTGAGAGGCTGCATTAGACTTCAGTGAGGTTTTTTCAGAGATTCTTTCAACGAGTTTGTCCACTTCATGATGGGTGACTTATGAGTCTACCTGTCCACACCACATTGAATGCTCAGTAGTTTTTGACCCAAAACGGCATGACCGCCATACCCCATTCTCCCTATTCACCTCCTCTCAGCCTGAGGGACTTTTAAAAATTTCCCTGGATGAAAAAAAATCCTAAAAGGGAAACATTTTGCTTATGTGGAAGAAGTGAAGCAGAAAAGACAGAAGCACTAAAAGGCATTAAAATAGATGAGTTCAAAACCTGTTTTCAGCAGTGGAAAAGACATCTTGATAGGTGTATTGAATCACACAGAGAATACTTTGGAGGTTGTTGAAGCTTAAACATGCAAAAATAAATATTTTTTATAAATAAATTTCATTTTTGGGGGTCCCTCTTCATATCATAAAATAACTTAAATGACCTTGATAGAGACAATAAACTCTTAGCTGCTTTCAGTCAGAGAAGTAGGTAACTGGTATATAATATCTGAAATGTGCCTATATCATAGCACAGAGAAAGGGTTTTTTTTTTTTTTAATAATGCAAATATGTAAGGAATTTTATTTGGTCCAGTATGCATTAAGTTAACAACTGAATTAATCATCATGTCTTTTTTTGTCAAAAACTACTGAACATTGTGTGGTGTTGGCAGGTACACTCATAAATCACCCATTGATATTTAATACAGTAGATAGAATTAGTTATTTATAATTTCTGAACAAATAGACAATGATCTTAAAGTGAGGGGTAAGTGTCCTTCATCACAGTTTTTGCTAAGGAATGATTGTCACTAATTTTTATTCTATGAGGAGAAAAATGTACTGCAATCAAAAAGTGATTTAGTTCCAATTTCCATTAGGGTGTGTCTTGGATTTTCGAAGATTCTTGTAGTTTGAGGCTTTATGTTTAGGTCTTTGAACGATTTAGAGTTAATTTTTGTGTATGGCGATATTAGGGGTCCTGTTTCAATCTTCTGCATGTGATCAACCAGTTTTCCCAGCATCATTTGCTGAATAGGTTCCCTTCTCCCCAGTGGTTGTTGTCGGAGGCTTTGTCAAAGATGAGTTGGCTGAGAAATTGAGGCTTTGCTTCCAGAATCTCTGTCCTGTTCCATTGGTCTATATACCTGCTCTTGCAGCAATACCAGGCTGTTTTGATTATTGTAGCTGTATCAGTGCAAGCAGATTTTTGACAGATTCTCTTGGATTTTCAAGGTATAAGATCATATCATCAGCCAAATCCTGATCTAAACCCCAAGTCCCCATGCCATAACAGATAAGATAAACAAGTGGAACCTCATCTAACTGACAAGCTTCTGCAAAAGCAAAAGAAACCATCAAGAGAACGGGGAAACAGCCAACAGAATGGGAAAAAGTATTTGCCTGCTGTATATCTGACAAAGGCCTAACATCTAGGCTTCTACAAGGAACTCAAACATGCTGAAAGAAAGAAAAAAAAAAGAACAGCCCCATTAAAAAGTGGGCGAAAGACATGAATAGACACTTCTCAAAAGATATACGGGCAGCCAACAGACACATGAAAAAGTGCTCAGCCTCACTCATCATCAAAGAAATGCAAATCAAAACCACATTGAGATACCACCTAACCCCGGTAAGAATGGTCGTCCTTATACAACAAGCAACAGATGCTGGAGAGCAATCTACCCTGCTGGTGGGAATTCAAACTAGTGTAGCCTCTTTGAAAGACAGTTTGGCGATTTCTGAAAGAACTAGAAATTGATCTTCCATATGACCCAGCAATCCCTCATTGGAAATATGCACAGAGGAACTCAAATCGTTCTACAAAAAACATCTGCACATGCGTGTTTATCGCAGCCCTATTCACAATAGCAAAAACATGGAACCACCCATGCTGCCCAGTGAAGTTGGACTGGATGAAAAAAATGTGGTACATATACACCATGGAATATTATGCAGCCATAAAAGACAAACATATGAACTTTGCAGCAACTTGGATGGATTGATAGTCGATCATACTCAGTGATCTATCACAGAAACAAAGAACAGAGTGCCATATGTTCTCAATCATAAGCAGACCTTGAACAATGATAATATTATAAGAAAGGGATTGGCAGTAGTGGGAAACTGCAGGGAAGATGGGATTGGCAGTTGAAGGAAACTGCCGGGGGTGGGCACAACTCATCAACAAAGGTACCTGCATAATGAACATTTGTGTACCTAACTCTGAATTGAATTGTTAGAGCAGCAGGAAGGGACTGAGACATGCCACAATGCCCAATAGGATCACACTGGGCTCCCATGAGCCTTCTGCCTCGGCCTTTCAAGTAGCCAGCACTATAGGCACTGACACAAAATAGAACAGCAAAACGTACATTTGGGGTATAGAAAAATATACAAAGTTTTCATTTTGAATGTGTCCAGTTTAATATTTCTTTTGTACATTCGAATGGAAGTGTCACAAAGGAAGCTGCATATATTGACTTGGAGCTGCCAGGGAGAACTTGCAGAAGTGAACAAGTCTAGCTTACGGCTCACAGACAATGTCTGACATTCAAGTAGAGAAAGATTATTTGATATAGGCACTCTAAAGCAGTGGTCAGTGAAGTTAAGAAAAAACAGAAATGGTGTTGGACCTAGAATGGGAGAGAATCAATTTTTTAATGAGGACTTGGGGCAGAGATGGGAAGGGAAATTGTGTTCAAATGTCCCAAATGATGCTAAGCAGTTCTTAAGACTATGAAAGCAAAATGACCCTTGGATTTGAAAACTTGGGGATTATTGTGGTCTTAGCTATAGCAATGTCAGTGGAGCTGCAGTAAGAAGTTGAAATTTGTTAAGAAAATAGAAGATGAAAAATGGGAAACCAGGAGTTCAAACAAGATTCTAGTATAAGGGGTCAAATAATAAACCAGTGAGCAATTGAACAGGTAGATACTTTTAGTTAGTGCCAGGTATTATGAAGAAAACAGTGGAGACTGACTGCATTGGGGGCACGTTTAAATTTGTTGTAAGCTTTGCAATTAAAAACTAAAGTTTAGGTAGTCAGACAAATTCCTAGAGAATGGATAATAGGTATGGTCCTTTCCTGGTTGGAAGACTGAGGATGGGCAAAAAGAATAAAAATTTCTAAATTTGACAACTATTCTGTTTCTCCCGTGTCAGTGCTCTTTGGGTTGTGTCAGAATCACCACTTCTTGACCATTCAAAGGCCTCTGTGCCTTCAGCTTCCCAATTTTCCCCATTGAACAAAATTACATCTTTGTAATATAATAAGAAAAAAAATGAACTAATTAAGTTCAAACTTGCTGTCTTGGTTTTATTAACACTTGAATCTGAGAAAGCAGATCAAAGTTGATTTTTTCTCTTTATGCACCAAGATATCAGAATAAAAGTTATAAAATTAACTTCCAAAAGGGTTTTCATATAAAAATTCATATATATCCTCTAAAAATGTCATGCCGAATTTGACAGAAAAAATAACATCCATTAGTAGACATCAAAAGCATCCAAAAAGCTAAGGTGTTCCGAGTTGCTTTTTAAAAATGATTACTCAACTTTCAAACTAACACAATAAAAATACTTAACGATTTGCCCTGGGTAGAGGGTGTGGTGATGAAGTGAGGTTTCAGGCATCAGAAGACTAATCAGTGGTGTGCTGTCAGCCCCAATGCAGCAATGAGGAGAGAGGGGTGTGGTCAAAGCAGCTAGGAGGAAAACCTGTCAAAGGCAATAGTCTGTCAAAGACTATTTCACGTGGTGAAAAATCTCCTAAATATTGTGGAGTAAAGGTCATTTACCTCTGAGAAGGAGGTTCTCCTGATGTTGAGGCTGAACCTAAATCTGAAAATGTAAAGCAAAGCAAATAGAATATTGCCAAGTGTTGCATCACCTTGTCCTGTAATTTCTGCAAATCATGAAGTTGAGTAGTTTTCTCTACCCCAAAGTGCTGGCTACTTTTTTAGTAATAACTATGTATAGTAAGTTCAGACTTCTGGTGTTCAAATCGATAAGTAATGTAATTTCATTTGATAATATCTCTAATTATTTAAGTATTAAATATTTTCTTTTTGTTTCATTTCGAGGTAAATTGAAACTTTTGATTGGCATAAAATCATGACATATTTAATAGATTCTTTATAAAAGTTAAATGAAGAACATATACTTTCTATCTTTCTAATTATGAGTGATAAACACAGAACAGAAAAGGACTCAAAACTCTAGCATAAAGCTCAATAAATTATTTCAAATTGAACATCCTTATAAACTCTACTAGGAAACCCACCTCATTTCTCAATCCAATCAATATCTACTTCCCACTCTTTAAAAGGTTTTCCTGATAACCACTTACTTGCTTATCTCTATTGTTTTATCAGCTACACATTCATAGTCTAGTGTTGCCTTATTTCAGAGTTTGTGTAAACAGATTCACATGTTATTTTATGTTCATCTCTTATATCTCATGTTATGTTCAGGTGTTTTTCTAAAATTGTTGTTTGTAAAGTGGTTTGTTTATTTTCGTTAATAGATGACATTTAATTTTATAAATATACCACAATGTGTTTAAATATTCTGCTGATGATGAACATTTGAGTTGTGTATACTTTTCAGTTATGATTGTATACATGAAAGAAGCTCATGTGCATGCATTTCTATTGGGCATAAATGCAGGAGCAGACATTTTGGTCATAATATGTGTATCTTCAGTTTTACTAGATAAGGCTAAACTCTTCCTTTAAATGGTCTTATCAATTTACGCTCAAAGGTACTATGTTATCAGAGTTCCTGTTATTCCACATTCTTTCTAATACGTGCAATTAGTCATCTTTTATTTTAATCCACCTGGTGGACTATAGATATACAGTTGAGATTAATTTATTTTGTCATATTAATAATGAGATTGTACACAATATAAACAGTGTTAACTTAAGCTAGCCTATGATAACCTGAGGCTTTTCTCCAAGGGTATCTGGAACCATGGTACCGATCTCTGGCCAAGATCAGGGTGAAACAAACTAGCTAGTGATTTATACTATGTAGTTCAACCTCAGAACCTGCCCAGAAGCATTCAATATCAGTGTAGCTCTTTAAAAATGTATAGATGATGCTTTGTAGTTGGTTTATCTGGTTACACTTATGGCTCTAGAAACATGACTGATGAATTATGAGTCCTCAGTAAATCTGTAACCTTGGTGCTTAACAATATGGAGGGAAAGCATATCTAGTAAGATAGCCAAAAGTCCCTGTGTCCTGTACCTGAGAGTTTTAGATCTTTTTGATGCTTGCCATTACTATGTAGTGTAACCTCAGAATCCACCTAGAAGTACTCTAGACCAGTGCAGTTCTTTAAAAATGCATATATGGGTGCTTTGTACTTGGTTCATCTGGTTGCATTTATGATTCTGGATACATAACTGATGAAATACATGAGTCCTCAGTGAACCTTGATAATTAAAAATCCGAAGATAAAACATAACCAGTGAGATAGCCAGAAGACACTGAAAGACACTGCACTTGAAAGACTCAGATCTTTTATGTCTGCCATTACTTAATTTTGTTATTGTATCTGTTAACTTTTGGAAAGTTTTATATGTGTATTCTGTAATTTTTTAATCTGATCCTGTGTAATAGCCATTAGCAATTTTATATATCTTAATGATAATTTGAATAAACTCTATTATTCAAAGTCTATTTAAGTCGCTAATAGAGTCTCTATCATGTTTTAAGAGATTCTCCATGTTCCTCCATTGATTTCTAGATGTTCCTTATAATTTATGGATATGAGTTCTTTTTGGTTATACATACTGTAAAAATCTTCCCCTTCACATGATTTCTCATCCTCGTAATGCTGTAGATTCTCTGGCATTTTTAATAACATTCTCATTTATTTTTAGAAGTTCTTTATAATTTATGAACATGAGTTCTTTATGTTTACGTATGCTATAAAAAATCTTCTGTTAATGAAAGAATGTAAGTAATTTAAATGTAATTTGTGGTAAACAAAATTTTAAAATAGACTTCAAATTTTTGCCGCTTGTCACCAGATCTAGAAGCTAAGAGTAGCCTCTAGTAAACAAATAGGAGCTCACTCCTTCAACTATAAGGAATTAAAATGTATCAGAAACATGTGAACTCAGAAGCTCCAGGTGAGTGTCACACACCAGCTGACACGTTTTTGCTTTTTTAACTTGTGAGATCCTAAGCAGAGAACCTACCCACGCCATTTCTAGATTTCCGCTTTACAACACTGAAAACTAATAGATGCATGCTGTTTTCAACTGCTAAATTTGAAGTGATTTGCCACACAGCAATAGATAACTAATTCATAATAATATTGATCAACTGCTTCCTTTGTAACTTCTGTTTTTTTTTTTTTTTTGTTAAAAATGGTCACCTTACACCAAATTTGCAAAAATAACATTTTATATTTTTCTTGGTGTTTTATTGTTTGTTTTCATATTTACATTTACCATCAAAATTATTCTCAGGTTTTATGTTTCCTAGGTGGAAATTGCAAACATTTTTTAAAAGTTTTCAAACAAAGTTTATTAGTGAGAAAAAGAAGAAGGAAGATTCATGGCAGAAAGACCTGGCATGGGCAAGTTTGTCAAAGAAGAAAAACCACCTCAAACATTTTTACAGATAATTTTTTAATAAATCATAAGTGAATTGAGTGATGTCGCTAGAGATGCCATTTAGAATAACATTTTAAATCTAAATACTTCAAAAATAAATGTAACAAATACTCCATAATAAAATTAAATACTGCTTAAATAAATGTAATTTTCATGACGTTGACACCCATTTTTGCTTCTTGATAATGATAAAAGACATACAGATTCTCTATGCAGAAAAATGTACATCATTACTGAGAAAAAGAGATAAAAACAAAGTATAAAGAAGTATAGATTATGTCATACCAGTTTGCATGAACTATCCCTCTCTATATGCTGTCAATGTATTCTAAAATGTTCTATAGATTAATTAATTTGTAATCCCAATGAAAATTAAAGTTATCTTGCTGTTGTTACAGCTTGTATTTATTTTGTTTTTGAATTAATTATGGAATTACAAATTACCAAGGTTAGAACAGACACTTTTGAGTAGCAAATCCTGGGGGTCATACCCTAGTAGATAAATTATACAGAAATTATCAAGAACAGGAAAGGGGAATGATGATGGCAGTTCACCCCAGATTCAGGCAACAAGAGGAAAAATTTTACACAAATCTACACAGATTTTTATAAACATAATAAAAGTTACAAAATATTGGTTGCATTTCATTGTTAACATTCTCTGGCAATTTTAAACAATACCAGTGATAAAGTATTTTTAACTTTCATAATAGTCGCTACCATTTTCCCTTCTTGTTATGCTGATGTGATGAGCTCATTAAAAAGTAAATTAATAAGACAATATGATAGTAGCACAGAGATAGACGAAAATCCAATAGGATCAAGTAGAAGTTGTACACATAGCACAATCAAATATACCATTGACTTTACTGACAAGTATGGAACTGTCTGTCAGGAAAAGAATGGTCTATGAATTATGTGCTATGTGTACAATACAGAAAAAATATTCAACTTTGGTGTTTATTAAATAAAACAAAAAAATCAATTGCAAATGATTGTATATCAAATTTGTGACAGATATATTTATATAAAATACTTGATTTTCCAACATATTTAAGGTTTTTTTTTTTTTCTTTGAGTTGGCGTCTCACTCCGTCGCCCAGACTGGAGTGCAGTGGCCGCTCCCGGCCACCGCAGCCTCAACCTGCTGGGCTCCGGCGATCCTTCCGCCTCAGCCTTCCGAGTAGCTGGAACTACAGGCATGCGCTACCACGCCCGGCTAATTTTTTTGATTTTATTGTAAAGATAAGGTCTCGCCAATTTGGCCAGGCGGGTCTCGAACCCACGGGCTCAGGCAATCCACTCATCTCAGCCTCCCAAGGCGCGGGATTACAGGCTGAGCCACCGAGCCCGGCTAGGATAGAACCTCTTAAGAATCATCTTTGAGAGTCCCAAGTCAGGCACTTGGCCAACACCAGGAGATGGGATATCTTCAGCCTCGTGTACTTGGCACCTGGCCCAGAGCTCAGGCTGCTTTCTAGCAACAGTTTACTTTTCCCACTGGCTCCAAGCTAAATGAAAAACCCACCTACTTGTGCCTCTTTATACTCACTGATATCTTCTCTGGAGTATTCTGTGGGAATGGGGTTTAAGAAGTTTCTCAGCCACCAAAAAGTCTCTTTCACAGTTAACGACTGACTGGAGATGGTATAAACAGAAAGGCAATTTAAAACATTCAAGTGAAACAAACCAAATTAGACTATTTAAGTGGAAAGGCTTGTTCAACACTAATTAGCTGTTGAATTTCATAGTGGAGACCTTAAAAGTTGAAGATGAGGAGAGATGCTTGGAAGCCTTGGGTTTTTCATATAGAATGCCGAGTTTCTTCAAGGAGAACCTTAATTATCAAAAACCTGAAACCTTCTCATAGGATGCTGAGCCGGTATACAGGCAAGCCACCCTCTCCCTCCCCATGGCTAAGGCACAGGGTGTTCTAACATGTGGTTGCTCTGGGCTTCCCTGCAGTCAGAAGGAAACTACATAGAATTATGCATGTCAAGAATTACATGTGATTTACCAATGAATAATATATATATACATATGTATATATATATACAGCAATTACTGTTTCTTAAGTTATTCTTCTTGAAGATTTTAATAAACTTGGACAATAATAATGAAGACAAACCACCTCTATACAATCACTTAATCTCCCCAGCTTCCTTTCTGGGTCAGGGGCTTCTTGGGGTATCACACGTGTCCCTCTTTTCCTCCTGGAGAGCTCTCAGTGGTCACTTATCTCCCAGTGACCTCTCATCATCCAAGGGGGCATCAATTTCCATGCTTTTGAGCTTCTTGTTAGCGGCCATCCTGCCTGGAGAAGGTTTCTGTCACATTTTGATGACACCCGAGTATGTGAAGGCCTGAACTCCATCCTACTGGAGCAATCTTAATGCCAAAGTCCGGGGAAACACCCTCCTGTGCTCTGAATCACACGCTGGGTGGCCTTGGGCTCTGGTCTGTGGCCGTTCTGACCAGAACACTCTTAGGCTCACTTGCTTTCCTGCTTCAGGTTTGTTCCCGGGGATCTAGTCCTTGACCCTCCCATTAGGCATGATTCTGTCTTTGAGATGTAATTCTGTCAACAAGATGTAATTTGGGCTGGGCTCGGTGGCTCAGCCTGTAATCCCGCGCCTTTGGGAGGCTGAGGTGAGTGGATTGCCTGAGCCCGTGGGTTCGAGACCCGCCTGGGCAAGCGAGACCTCATCTCTGCAATAAATCAAAAAATCAGCCCGGCATGGTAGCACGTGCCTGTAATTCTGGCTACTCGGAAGGCTGAGGCAGAAGGATCGCCAGAGCCCAGCAGGTCGAGGCTGCGGTGGCCGGGA
>CAUYQG010153526.1:0-15921 GCA_963574415.1 Tarsius wallacei
GTAGGGTGATGGGATTAATGGTAGTAAATATCTGTCTGGGGACGGGGAGACACTTCCTATCAATAAGGGTGCCTGAACGAGGCATATTTGTATACCTAACCCTTAACTGTACCCCACAATATCATAATAAAAAATATTGAATCACTTAAAAAAAAAAGTGGTACATATACATGATGGAATACTACATAGTCATAAAAAAGAACAAAATCATGAATTTTGCGGCAACCTGGATGGAACTAGAGTCTGTAATACTGAGTGATCTCTCACAGAAACAAAGATCTGAGTATCACATATTCTCACTCATATAATGGACCTTGAACATCTATCATAATTCTATAAGAAAAGAATTGACAGTGGTGGGAAACTATGGGGGGGTAGGGAGGGGTAGGGAGGTGGGATTAATGGTAGCCAATATCTGTCTGGGAACAGGAAGACACCCCTTATCAACAAGGGTGCCTGAATGTTGCATATTTGTATACCTAACCCTTAACTGTACCCCCACAATTTTAAAATAAAAAATATGTTAAAAAAAAGTCATTCATGAGGTGCATTATACTCAAATGGTTAAAAATCAAAGACAAAGAGGGAATTATAAAAACAGAAAAAAAGCATCAAGTTGTATATAAGGGAATCCTTATTAGACTAATGGTAAATTTCGCCACAGAAACCTTACAGGCCAGGAAATAATAGGATAATATATTCAAATACGGAAGGAAAAAAATTGCCAGTCAAGAAAAAAACCCATCCTTTGGAATTGAGGGAGAAATAAAGTCTTCTCCAGACAAATAAAAACTGAGGGAATTCTCATACTAGTCAGGATGGCTATCATTAAAAAGTCAAAAGCAACACTTGTTGGTGAGGCTATAGAGAAAAGTGAACACTTTTATCCAGCTGGTGGGAATGTAAGCTAGTTCAACCTTTGTGAAAAGCAGTGTGGCTCTCAAATAACTAAAAGTTGAGCTACCATTCTATCCAGCAATCCCACTCCTGGGAGTATATCCAGAGGAACAATTGCTGTACCAAAAAGATATCTGCATGTGTACGTTTATTGCAGCACTATTCACGCTAGCAAAAATGTGGAACCAACCCAGATGCCCACTGAAAGTGTATATGACTGTATAAAGAAAATGTGGTACATATATAAGATGGAATACTACACAGTCATAAAGAAGAACAAAATCATATCCTTTGTGGTAATATGGATGCAGCTGGAGACCATCATTCTAAGTGAATTATCACAGAAACAAAAAACTAAATACTGCATGTTCACACTCATAAGTGGACACTAAACACAAAGGCAGGAATAACAGACGCTGAACACTGCTAAAGGAGGGGTGAAGGATGGGCATATGGGGCACACAACCACCCACTGGATACCATGTTCATTATTAGTGGGGAGAGGGCTCACTAGAAGCCCAAATCTTGCTTCCATACAATTTACTTATGCAGTAAATCCTTACACGTACCTCACACCTCCAAAATAAATTAAAAAAGACAAAAAACCAAAACCTAACCAACCAACCAACAAACAAAAAACTGAAGGAACTCATTACCAGTAGAGACTGGCCTTGCAAGAAATGCTCAAAAAGTCCTAAATCTGGAAGCAAAAGGAAGATAATCACTATCATAAAAACATGCAAAAGTATAACATTTACTGGTTAAACAGATAAACAAAGGAGAAAAAAAACCCCAAACATATCACTATAAAAAACCACCAAATCATAATGACAGACAATAAGACAGGACGGACAGAGCAGAAGATATACAAAACAAACAGAAAACAATTAACAAAATGATAGAAGTCCTTACTTAATCAATTATACCTTTTAATGTGAATGGATTAAATTCCTTACTTAAAAGACATAGACGACCTGAATAGATTTTTAAAAAAAATTACCTAACTATATGCTGTCTATAAGAAATTCATTTCACCTGTAAAAACACATGTAGACTGAAAAAGAAGAGATGGAATGATATATTCCATTCAAACAGAAAGCTAAGGCGAGTAGGAGTGGTTATATTTATATCAGAAACTACAAAAAGACAAATAGGTCATTATATGATGATAAAAGGATCAATTCAGCACAAGGATATGACAATTGCAAATATATATATCCATCCAATACTGGAGCACCCTGCAAATATTATTAGATTTATATGGAGAGATAGACTCCAATACAACATACATCTAACAATGTGCTACCCAAATATATAAAGCAAATATTGTTATATCTAAGAGGAGAAAGCAACTCCAATATAATAATAGTTAGTGACTTCAACATTGCACTCTTATATTTGGACAAATCACACAGACAGAAAATCAACATAGAATCTACTGGATTTAAACTGCACTTTAGACAAAAGGGATCTAACAGATATTTACAGAACATTTCATCCAAGAGCTGCATACTACACATGAAACATTATCCAGAATAGACCATGTTATGCCACAAAACAATTCTAAAACAATATAAAGGACTTGAAATTGTGTCATGTACTTTTCATGACCACAATGAACTAAAACTAGAAAACAATATAAGAAGAAAGCAGTATGGAGTTTCTTTAAAAAATTAAGTATACAATTACCGTATGATCCAGGAATCCCATTAAGGGATATATCTAAAGGACAGATAATCAGTATATCAAAGAGATACGTGCACTCCCATTTTTTCACTATTCACAATAGCCAAGGTATGGATTCAGCCTAAGTGTCCATTAACAGATGAATAGATAAAGAAAATGTGGTGTATATACACAATGGAATACTCTTCAGTCAGAAAAAAGAATAAAAATCTGTCATTTGCAGAATACAAGTGAGCTTGGAGGACACCATGTTGAGTGAAATAAGTCAGGTACAGGAAGAACAATACCATATGCTCTCAATCATATGTGGAGGCTAAAAAAACTTGATCTCAGAGAGAGTAGAATAGTGGTTACTACAGATGGGAAGGGTAGAGGGAAGGAGGTATGGCCAAAGGCTGGTTAAAAGTTCAGCTAGATAGGAGGAATAAATTTTAGTGTTCTACAGCAGTACACAGTGACTATAAATAACAACAATTTATTGTCTATTTTCAAATAATTAGGTAGTGGATTTTGAATGTTCCTAACACAGAGAAATGATAAATGTTTGAGGTTTTGAATATGCTCATTATCCTGATTTGATCATTACATGTTGTCCATGTTCAAATATCACACTGTACCACATAAATAAGTACAATTTTATGTCAATTAAAAATAATAAAAAAAGCAAAAAATCTCCAATAAACAAAAACAAAACACAACAAGGAAAGTGTCTGGCACGTAGCTGATAGGCAATACATATTTCCAGAAGTAATGGAATGAATAAAATGTTATCTCATCTTATTATAACAACTACAGGAAGCAGGGATTCCTTGGTTTACAACTCTAGTATTCTCACTGTTTTTCTCCTACAGTTGTTGGAGAAAGAGATATTGAGATCAGATCTGGCATTCAGCTATGTACTTTGTATCCTCTTATTTTGTTATTTGAACAAAAGATATTTCTGGTTTGTTCAGAATTGTGACATATTAACATAATTTCCATCAAGATAATTTATAGGATTTAAAATGGAAAGTTTAGGGCCCAAAGCATTAAAAATTTTTTATAACTTTTAATTCCAGATACTACTTATTGTCTGGGACATCTCTTAATACACTATATATGACCATTTTGCCATGCAGTGATTTTTGATGAGAATCACTTGAAATTTTGTTATATGTGTTTTTTTTTTTTTTTTTTTACTAGAGGTGTTAATGCCAGACTATCTTCTGAGTCTGTAGGCCTAAAGAGATCCTTTTTTTGCTGAATATGCCTTTTTGGCTAAGGTGAAAAGTGAATCCTAAAGTGAACTTAAGGGCAGTTGCTTCTTGAAGTGAATTGTGTTAGCCTAGAGTCCTGCTTCAATTTAGTCAGGCTCAATATACTATATTCTGTAAATTTACTTCAAGTTTTATTGTGGTTAGACCTATATTTGTATCTATTTTGGCTTAAATCAACTCTTAAGATGTGTTTTTGTGTGGTTATTAAATGAAAAATTTGTCTCTTCTTATAAGATCAACAATTTTAAATGGTGGCTGAAGGATTTCTACCAGCTCACATATAGTAAAATTAATGTTAAATATATTCTTAGATATATAAAAACACATATATATCCATTTAGAGTTGACATATAAACTGCTATGGAATCAAATCAACTGAAATGATACATTCTAGCAATTTGTGAAATATTTCCCTTGGATTGTAATGATCAGTAGTTATTCTCTCTTTATATTTTTTCATACTTCTCATATGCTTTATAGAGAGTAAAGACAGTTAAATTTTGACTTAATGAAGACATTAAATTGGATTTTTTTAGCTTTGCCTAATGATAGCACTTTATAATTATATAATATTTTCTTTGAAAATATCCAGTGCTAATCAGTGGACCCAATCAGCGATTTAAGGTTATGTATTTTAGTACACCAAGAAACCATTTTGTAAATCACTGTTTTAGTGTGTATACAATGGCACCACAATCCTCAAGCACATGTGTTTTCAGTAAGTGAGCAATTTGGCTACCACAGACGATTTGTATTTCCTTAAGCACTCCATGCAATTTTGTAAAACACTTCTGGGTTTTGACTTACACTGTTCTCTCCACTCTAAAGTCCCTTTCCCGTTTTTGCTTTTATAAAACACTCTTAGGCCCAGCTCCAATGTCATTTCCTTAACCCTCCTAGGCAGAAATGCTCAACTTCTTTTTTGTGCTCCATAAGCACTTGACTGATACTATTAGCTTAATACCTAATAATGTAAATGCCTTAAGAGTAGTAATTATGTCTTAATTTACTTTACATCCCCAGAACCTAGCACCTGGTGCACATGGTAGGTGTGCATGATAAATGTTGGATAGATGCCATGGGAAATCAGAGAACTCTTTGAATAATCACTATTTTGTGGTTTAGTTATAAAAAAGGATGTTTTAGATGTCCTTTGCGGAAATAGGTACCAAGAAGACAAATAAATTATGAGGTCATACGATATGTCATTTATAAAAAAAAAAAATGAAGCCTAGTTGTTCTTTTTGTTAGGAAAATGGTCATGGAGACTGAAGTCAGTCAGTGTGCAGCATGGACAAAAATCTGTATTACCACTGTGCCAACTTAGCTTCAGAGATCTGTATGTGGCTCTCCTCAACTCACGGGTGCTGAAATGAGGGAGCTAGGGTCACCACCAATGGCACCACCATTCTCCTATATAGTCCCCTAACTCGTTTCTATTTTTTGTACATATGAAAGTACACACTAAGCCAAGGAAGAAAAGGCACAGGACATAGCTTTTGCCAAAACTGTCACCTTTCATTTTTAAAATTATTACTTATTTATTCTTTGCCACCTTTGCTTTCACATAGCGCTTATAAGTACCTGGTAGTAGCAGTTGAGTATTCCATTCCAGGAAGAGGAAATTTTGAAGAGGAATAGAAGGGAGAGGAGAAAAGTGCTTTAGTCTTCCTCTAGTTCTATTTAATAATCTAGGAGCTCTTTTAACCAACTTTCATAACTCATTGAATTGACAGATGCTCTAGAATATTTCCTCTTAAACATAACAATGGCCACAGCACACTTTAAGTTTGAAGCTGTTACACTCTTCACTTGTATACCTGTAAACTAACCACTCCAAGAATCAATTTTGTTCCCAAACTTGTTTTTGCCAGTTTGTGGCAATTGTTGTTACTGAATTCTGTAATTTCAATAAATATTACATAAACCAATGAAATATGAGTGTGAGAGGTATTTTTTCTATAAAAATTAAATAAAACCTTTTGTAAACCTCCATTAAAAAATGCTGCTAAAAAGAAATGCTGTCAAATTAGGTGTGGGAAGCAATTGTAAAATAATGCAAAAATATAATAAACATCTAGAAGAATTCTATACTTCTATGTTTTGCAAGCATCCTTAAGGTTTTTTCTACCTTAAAGGAATCAAAATTGGAAATCACAGACAATGCCTTTCGGGTATGGTTTATGTAAGACTCAATAGAAATTCAAATAGCATACTTATTAAAAGAAAAGCCTTGGTTCTTCATCAAATTGTTGACAAATAAATGTTTATTTATTTAAATTCAATTTATATTTATTTTGAAGATATAAAATAATTTCTCATTTTAACTGATTTTCAGTTAAATGGCCAATTACTGGTCTCAAAAGTATCAAATAAAAGAACTTGCATTACCATTATGGCCCATTATCTACATAATTAGCTAGAGAGGTTAAATAATCTGCTTCTTCTAAATTTCCCTAACACAAGTTGGGAAGAAGTCAGAAGGCCACATAGAAATTATAGTTCTATTCAGAACTTTTCTCAATAGGAAAAAATAATCACCTAATCACAGGGCTGGAAAAAGCTTGTGGGGCATGTCTGTGAGACATACCAACAACACTATGCCATATATTAATAAATGCATATCCTTTTTTAATGCAGATTCTTTAAATTAAAAAATAATTCCTTTGGTTCTCATGGGAACCATCATTTTGTAGATTTTTTGATGACCTTCAGACTAATCCCCCTCCTTGCTAGTCCACTGATAGGAAAAGTTTAGAGTTAGGTGCCCAAAGTCCATGAATCTGAAATCTTCAGGGCTGTTCAGTCCTATGAATCTCACCTGTTCACCAGCTTGGGATTCCCCAATGATGAAACGATCTCCTGGGCCATCAGCGGCTGTGAGATGGAACAGAGTCAAGAACAAACATCAATATGGACCTACAGCAAGGAACAAGAACCTAGTATTGCAATTCTAAAATTTGACTCAAATTATCTGATAAGGCTTCAGAGAAAGTGAATATTTTTCTGACTTCCTAGACTCGACAATGGCTCTGTTACTACTGGTTTGATCTTTGGTGTACATAATTCACATATACAGAAGTGGTCGTACCCTTTCTTGGTGTCACTGTAGATGGTTTTCCTGCAAACCCATAATTTTCACACTTGTGCTTTTCTAATATGGTCTTTTAGCCTATCCTCCCTTAAATAAAGATCACCTTATCCATGTGTATGCGTGTTGTGTATGTGCATGCACATGGGGATATGTATATCTCCATATTTCTCAATTTTTCTATAAAATTTTAACTACTTCAAGTATTTTTTAAATTAATCTCTCAGTCTGATCTTCCTAACAGCTCAGTGAAGTAGGAAGAACATGTATTCCTTTTTTCATTTGACAGTTGAAGAAAATGCATCACAGAATGAAGAGATTCAGGAAGAAAAGGTTAAGTACCTCAAACAAATTCTGGTTAATGGTAGAGCTAGGACTAAAACTCACTCTTTTAATTCCTTGCACAGTATTTTTAAAATAACAGATCAAAATGCTATTTATGAGTCAGAATACATACATTGGCTATTTAGCTTTAAATTGAAAAAAAAAAAAAAACTTTTCCAGAATTAGGATTAACACCCCCCCAAACTTTTGTATTCAGTCTTTTTTTTCCCTAAGTACAGTATAATAATGGCTAGATGAAAAAAAATATTCTTGGAGGTTCAAAAGGGTTTTCTTGATATATAATGTGGCTTTCAGACCAATACACTGACAAGGCAATGGCTATCAAGTTAATTTTATTATCATGACCATGTCATTTGCATACAGCAGGGTTTGGGGCATATACACAGAAAAGATAACACCTTATATATGAATATTCTGATTATATTTGCAATCACACTAATAAATAATAAAAACATTTCTCCTCCTAAAAAAGGAGGTATGAAATTAAATGCTTCTCTATGTAACTACAAAGCAGTATTTTTGGTAAAGGCTTATATAAAATTGTTTATAATGAGTAACTTTTCTGTACAGATGGTTTTGGTTAACCTGATGTGGAGAGAAATAAAAATCAACATTGGGTCTTTTCTATCACCAAATGTATTTTTTTCTTTACAGATATTATCTTGGTTAATAAGCTCTTGGTTTTCTTGCATTTTTTGGAAGTCTATTATATTTTTCAGTGTTCATTTGTAAGAACTAGAAGTTTCCTACAATGCTGTTTTTATTAAGCCACTTTCATGGGTTTAAAAAAACTGAAAAAAATAAAAAATTTAAAACAGACATATAAGTCATTGCTTCAATAACAATTTCAACACTTTACTAATCTGTTCCCCCACTTATTTTTGCAGTCTTTCAAAGCATATGCTAATTTTCTTACTGTAAAAAATTAAAACATCAATTACTTTTCAGAGTTCCATACTAACTGTATATCAAATGAAAAGAAACTTATTTTTATTTATTTCTGTACTAGAAAAAAAATTTTCAGTTTGCTACCTCCTGCAGCAACCTAAAAATTTTCTCTTTACTTCCTGTGCAAGAGGGATATTAGCATGGCTTTAGAGTAAAACAAAACTGAATCTGAGTTTTGATTCTGTTTATTTTTATCTTCAGGGGCTTTCAGCAAAATTACTAAACTTTTCTAACCTTCAGTTTTCTTGTTGGTAAAAACAGGGATAATCATACTTTTAAAATAATATCGTTTGAAGCTATTCATTCCTTTTATTCATTCATTCAGCAAATTTCTACTGAGTGTCATACTAGGGCTGGGGACAGAGCAGGGAGTAAAACTGGACTTTGCTTCTATTGTAATGCAGTGTCAGATTGCTACAAGGTTTTATCAGCTTTGGATCACAATGGAGATGGGGT
The DNA here is from genome assembly GCA_963574415.1 of Tarsius wallacei. Lineage (NCBI taxonomy): Eukaryota > Metazoa > Chordata > Mammalia > Primates > Tarsiidae > Tarsius > Tarsius wallacei. The sequence goes on from CAUYQG010153526.1 coordinate 8,680, forward strand.
ATAAAACCAACTTTTAAAACATTTTTTTAAAATGAAAAAGGATAGAAAATGTATTTCATCACACATGGTGAAAAAAATCCACCTTTCTTTCCAAAGGAAAGAAACATGGTATTATGAGCATATACAATTAAAGTACCTGAGCTACACTGGAGGGTTAGGGGAAGCTTGATAAAGGATTTCTGATTTGAATATGAAGGATAAGTGAACTAAGTAGGTGTGTGTATGAGAGAGAGCAGGAGTGAGAGCAAGATTTCTTTTTTGATATCCCTGGCTCTTCAATCTTCCTCCTTCCCCTTGTTTCCCCACACATGCACATATACTCAAAATGCTCACAGTATAAATGCTGTAAATACATGTCACTAAATAATGAATGGCTGAGATCACCTGGAGCAGTATAGGAGCAAGCCTTGTACAAAGTCTCAGAGCAGTCAACACGTAAAAGAGCTCTTAAGTGATTCTAAAAAGCAAGGTTATTCTTTTGTTGTCAGGAGGGTGTACCAACTGGGAGAAAATATGTGCTCACCTGAATCATGTTCTCCACCTTACCCTGACCCTTTCTACCTGGTAAATGCATAACTATGTTGCTGGCTAAGGAAGGCATAGTCAACCAAAAATATAGAAGGTCCTTGGTACCAACAGAGAAGTAATTTTTAGTATGGCCCATATACCAGTGTTTCTCAACCTTTACTGTTCATACAAGCCATGTGAAGATCTTGTTAAAAATTTAGACTCTGATTCAGTAGGTTTAGGATAGGGCCAAAGGAAAGAAACATGGTTTTATGAGCATATACATTACATTTCACTATGTGACTTTACAGTGGCTACAACATCACTAGGCAATAGGAATTTTTCTGCTCCATTAACATCACTAGGCAAGAGGAATTGTTAGGCTCCATTATAATCTTATGGGACGATCATGATATATGTGGACCATAGACTGAAACACTGTTGTGTGGTGCATGACAATACTTATTTTAAAATATCTATTAAAGAGATAGGTAAAAAAAAAAAAAGTTGCCAGTTTTCAAGACGAATTTTACAAGCTTGGGTGTGAGGGGGCAGAAGTAGAGGCATGATGGCACATGAACCTAAAGCTTGGAAAGAAATTAAAGCTACAGTGTGCCATTCGAAAAGATGGATGAATTCCAAGGATTTTCATAAAGACTTAGAATATTTTCTCCCCTAATTCAGACACATCTGCTAATGAGTTTTCTTTTCTGCTATTTAACTGTAGAATTTAATTTAAAGGAAGCAAAGAAAAAAAAACCCAACATAAACTGAACCCTAACCACAAATGCATTATATAAGCAATTCATAATGCTTAATGCTAGACCCTGAAGCTGTTCTCTCCTTTTCCTTCTTTTTTTAATGCCCAGAAAACACTTTTAGTTCTGTTTACCTATTTATTTGAAGATTTCTGGTTACATCATTGATATGAAATTGATACCACTAGGTAACTATCATTGTGGCAATGTATATGGAAAATGATTATATCCAAATCATTTGCCAGAATTATCCTTCATTTTAATTTTCCAGCCACATGTAATCTCTCTTTAAATCTCTTGAAACAGTGTTTAGCTTTTCATTTATTTTCAAAAACAAAGTGTCTCATCATTTTCATATTAAGACTAAATAAACTGAGGCTCATAGAGATGGCATAACTTTCAGAGACCCTATGAAGTAATCTTTCTACTTTTCTGATGGAGCTATACTGTCTAAGAATGGGAGATAGAAATGGGGTAACTATTTATGTGCATATTAACATTACAGTTATTGGAGGAATTGGGGTGGGAGACGTGACAAGAGCAGGTAACAAAACTGGAATAAGATAATACTTGCTGCAATTATACCAAAGGATTAAATTATGTAAATTTTGTTTGGAATTTTAAATCTGCTGCCTTTTTTAAAGAAAAGCAGGGAACTGAGCATAGGATGGATGACCAAGAAGGCATTTTGTAATTCTTTACTATTATCTTGCAGGGGGAAATGCCTGTTAATTGTTAGTATTGAAAAAGGAGGTATTATTTACTTAAATACAGTATTTTAAACTTTTTAGAATTAGCTAAAATTAATTCTTCCAAGCTATCTGTCTGCTTACATGAGTAATACTCCCATATTATAAGGCCCTCCTCTTCAACAAAATTACCCTATGGTGGAGGGCAATTATAAGCTGTCAAATGAATTGGAGAACCAGCTACAGCCAAAGAGGATTTAAATAGACACTATAGAGATCCTGAAACACGGCTGGGCTTGGTGGCTCAGCCTGTAATTCCAACACTTGGGGAGGCCGAGGTGAGTATAATGCTTGAACCTGCGGGTTCGACACCGGCCCAGGAAACTTGGCGAAACATTGTCTCTACAATAAATCAAAAAATTAGCCAGGCGTGGTGGCATGTGCCTGTAGTTCCAGCTACTTGGAAGGCTGAGGTGGAAAGATCACCTGAGCCCAGCAGGTCGAGGCTGCAGTGGCCATGAGCGTGCCACTGCACTCCAGCCTGGATGACAGAGTGAGACTCCAACTCAGAAAAGAAAAAAAGAAAAAAAAGAAATCCTGAACTAGCCCTAAGTAAAAATGACTGTGGACTGTCTATATTGATTTTTAGTGCACTTTAGCGCACTAGATGTGGGTTAAACCCACAAAATGTTATTATAGTGGCCATCCAGTGAGATAATGGGCAATTGAAAAATGCTCTTTTTCAAGCGTATGGCAGTAATGGGAAACTGTCGGGGGGGGGGGGGGATTCGCAGTTGAGGGAAACTGCTAGGGGAGGGAGGGGCATACCTCATCAACAAGGGTACCTGCATAATCAGTATTTGTATACCTAACCCTGAATTGTACCCCACATCTTTATAATAAAAAAGTTAAAAAATGCTCTTTTTCATTTTCTGTATTTTACCTTCCATTTTTAATCAGAATGTAAAAAAGAAAAAACTTTAAAACATTATGCATACAAATTTTTATTGCAGCATTGTTCACAATAGCAAAAATATGGAACTACCTGTGCAGTTCATCGAAAGTGGACTGGATACAAAAAGTGTGGTATACATAGATGATGGAATATTATGCAGCCATAAAGAAGGACAAAATTATGAACTTTGCAGCAACTTGGATGGATTTAGAGTCTATCATACTCAGTGATCTATCACAGAAACAAAGAACTGAGTACCACATGTCCTCACTCATAAGCAGATCTGGAATATTTACCATAATACTGTAAGAAAGGAATTGGCAGCAGTGGGATACTGCTGGGGTGGGGTGGGGATGGTGCACAACATCAATAAGGGTACCTGATCTCAAACCAGGTGAAGTGGGGACCAAATGGAGGTTCAAACTTTACCTGTACACAATGATCACATGTATGCCTAATCCTGAATTGTACCCCACATCCTTAAAATAAAATACAATAAAAAACATTACCAAAATGGCAAAACTCTCTCTTAATATATCCTTTGGAATTATGTTACCCATGGTACTCAAGATAATTCCTGGCTTATTCAAAATACTTCCTTTTTCTAAATGATCTCAAAACAAGTTCTGAAGGGATAAGCCTTTCAAATTGAACTTTTTCAAGAAAGTTGAACTTGGGGTTCTGAGATATTTTTGCTTTTATTAACAACTAAGAAAAAACTGTGAGACAATGGGCACTGGCATCTATACAGGAGGGAGTGACTGCCTCAAGAGGATGGCTAGATTAATCAGTGTAAAGGGAGAAAGAAAATTCAAAAACATAAATAATAACAATATTGTATTGATTCTAATTGTTAACATACCACTTCATTTTTTCTTTTCTTTTTTTTTTTTAAGTTGGGGTCTCACTCTGTCACCCAGGTTGAGTACAGTTGCATGATTATGGCTCACCACAGCCTTTCCTCCTAAACTTAAGTGATCTTTTGGCCTCAGTCTTGCAAGTAGCTGAGACATGGATGTGTGCCACCACGCCTGGCTAAGTTTTTTATTTTATTTTATTTGTAGAGATGATGTCTTGCGATGCTGCCCAGGCTGGAATTGAACTCATGGGCTCTAGTGATCCTCCCCGCTTTGGCCTCCCAAAATGCTGGGATTACAGGCGTAAACCACTGTGCCCAGCCTCATTTTTTTCCTTTTATCTACTTTTATCTTTTAAGTTCACTCCCTCCTAAATACAGCCTTAGGTTTATTAGATTACAAGCCTTCCTATTATTTATATCATCATCCCTTGATTCCTGCCTTTTTTACATTCTCTTCTTATTTACTTTAAGCTGTTTCTACTTATTTCCTTAGTGATTTTATTACCACCTTGATTTTTCAACCCACATACCTTAAAGCAAGTGATCTTCCAACTGGTTTGGAGTTGTATCTCACACGATTCTGAAGGATACTGGCTAATGTTTAGTGCTCCGGAGCTAGTTAGCAATCTCTTTACACCTAGATGGTGAGCACTGTTCATGAGGGCCACTGGTTATTACTGGAATACCCAAGGTAAAGTCAAAGGAGAAGAAAAAAAGGAGAATATAGGGAGTGTGGAGAAAGGAACCAGAGTAACAGAAGACAGGTACTCAAAGTAGAGAGTGGTACAGAGCCACAACAAGTGTTTCAAGCATATTCTTTACCAAAACACGACTTGGGGGTGGTATTATAGCACAGAAGAGACTATCAATTGCATTTACTTTCAAAGAAATGAAAATTCCCTTAATTATTGAATATGATAAAATAACTTTTAGGATTTATAGAGTTTATCTTCCTGAATTACAGACAAAGGTGAGGAGATGTAAAGTAAAAAATTCCGCATGGTAATAAGACCATGTTTCTTTGTCTACTGAAGACTTTTGCTGCTTTAATTTATGATGTTCATATATGTATATATAGACACGACAGTCATTCATACTTTGAGGTTTAACTATATCCACAATGGTTATCTGTTATGTGTTATGTCTCTGCTATATGTTACATATCTTAGAGAACTAGCAACACTTTGCAAGAAAGAAATAATGTGAATCTACTGCATGGCAGATAATCTCTAAGACTTTTTATAATGTGAAATGTTATTTCAGATTTTTTTTTGGTGAAATAACTAAAAAATAACATCAGTCCAAAACAAAAGAATAAACAAGATACTGAATGATAATTTTACAGAAAATTTTTTGATAGACTGACTATAGCAGAAAGATTATTTTATGGCTCACATAGTGAAACTGCTCTTTGTGCAACAAGAAAAGCTAACACCAACAGTTTCTTTTTATTGAGCTGTTGCTATTTCACGTAAAAATCACAGAACAATATTCTGTCTGGGGATAATTATGCCTCAAATAATTTATTTTCTTATTCTCTTCTACTTTATAATAATAAGAATGTTAAAAAAAAAATAGACTTTGTTGTCTCTGGTATTTCATCTGTTGTAGTTGGTTGCTCTACTCTGGAGCCAAGAATTCTTTGTCATTTTATAGCAATCCTGTATGGCTACAAATTATAAAATCAAAACATAATTTACTTTTTAGATGTTTAATAAGAAATCAGAAGAATAAAATAATTTTATTTCTTGACATTATTTATTATAGTAAATACTGTAGAAGGAGTCAATTTAGAAGAAAAAAACACAGGACCCATTGGGGATTTGTTATTTATGTTTTGACTTTGCCAACTTCAGAATACTCTAATCTAGTGAGATTAAGCTGAAAGAGGTGTAGCCAAGACAGTCTTCTTGAGAAAGGATATCTTGTGGAAATAAAAAACATAAACTTAATTTCTCCACCATTTTATTTACACAGAATATGAGTTCCAATTCAGATAAATGTTACTCCTTTTTCAGAGATGGTCTGAGAAAATGTGTATATAATAAGAGTAGTTAATATTATTAAACATTTAAAAAAACAATTATCAACTCCTTTTTAAAAATGTGTGCCAGGTTTTTTACTATGGCTTTCTATGGCTTTATTTAATCCTCATAACAATCTGTTGGGAAGAGTATTGTTGTTATTATTGCAGTTTTACAGATAAGAAAACTAAGGCTCAAAAAATGTAAGTAACCTGCTCAAAGTTACACAGATGAAACTGGTAACAGAGCCCAAATCAGTCAAACTGCTCAATGCCCATTGCCTCAGCCATTTGCTATACTATCTCCAACATAAGAAGATACTACTAAGAGATAGTGATGGACCCAGGAGATTAGTTAATATTTAATTATAAGAAAAAGGAAATACAGGCTGAGCATCCCTTATCTGAAATGCTTGAGACCAGAAGTGTTTTAGATTTTAAATTTTTTTGGATTTTGGAATATTTGCATACACATAATGAGAGATCTTGGGATTGTATGTTTCAAATACACCTTATACGCATAGTTTGAAGGTAATTTTATACAATATTTTAAATAATCTTGGACATGAAACAAAGTTTTGACTGTGGTTTTCTTTTCTTTTCTCCCTTTTTTTTCCCTTTTGAGTCAGGGTCTCACTCTGTTGCCTAGACTGGAGTGCAGTGGTGTGATCACAGCTCACCACAGCCTTGACCTCCTGGGATCAGGCAATCCTGCCTCAGCCTCCCAAGTAGCTGGGACTACAGGCATGCACCACCACACCCAGCTCATTTTTTTATAGAGACAAGGTCTCTCAGTGTTACCCAGGCTGGTCTCAAACTCCTGGGCTCAAGCAATCCTCCCCTGCCTTGGACTCCCAAAGTGCTGTGACTACAGGCATGAGCTACTGTACCCAGGCTTGACTGTTTTAACTGAAATCCTTTCACATGAGGTCAGGTGTGAAATTCTCTATTTGTGGTGTTATGTTGGCACTCAAAATGTTTCAGATTTTGGAGCACTTCAACCCTGAGATTTTTTGAATTAGGGATGTCCAATCTTTATTTTAATGGCTAGATGTAATTTATTTATTTATTTATTTATTTATTGAGTTGGAGTCTCCCTCTGTCGCCCAGACTGGAGTGCAGTGGCCGCTCCCGGCCACCGCAGCCTCGACCTGCTGGGCTCAGGCGATCCTTCCGCCTCAGCCTTCCAAGTAGCTGGAACTGCAGGTGTGTGCTACCACACCCGGCTAATTTTTTGATTTATTGTAGAGATGAGGTCTCGCCAAGTTGCCCAGGCAGGTCTCGAACCCGCGGGCTCAGGCAATTCACTCACCTCGGCCTCCCAAAGTGTGGGATTACAGGCTGAGCCACTGAGCCCGGCCATGCTAGATGTAATTTAAAAAAATCTCAGGGTTGAAGTGCTCCAAAATCTGAAACATTTTGAGTGCCAACATAACACCACAAATAGAGAA
>CAUYQG010153527.1:0-10879 GCA_963574415.1 Tarsius wallacei
GGAAGGCTGAGGCAGAAGGATCGCCGGAGCCCAGCAGGTCGAGGCTGCGGTGGCCGGGAGCGGCCACTGCACTCCAGTCTGGGCGACAGAGTGAGACTTCAACTCAAAAAAAAGAAGACATACAAGAAGAAGAAAGAGGAAGACAAAAACAAGGAAGGAGGAGGAAACGAAGAAGAAGAAATAATTAAGGACCAATAAAATGTCAGCAGAATGAGAAAGTTGATGATCCTTGAAAGATGAAAGTTGACAATCCTTGAAGATGAATTTCAAGGATCTCTGAATTTCAAATTGATCTCTGTATATGTGACCTGATTCCTGCCTTCCAAATGCTTATAATTAGAAGGATTGTGCTATGGATACAAATAATCAAAGAAAAGCTCAAGCATCCCAAGGGATCACAATAGAACATTGTGTGTATGTGGTCCTTGAATGGTGGACTGTCTTGGAAGAGCTCTGATTACTGTGTGAAAACTCCAGAGTGTTCTCTCACAGGCATGTTCTGTGACTCTGATGTCACCTGCGTGCTGCACAAGCTGAACTGTCAAAAAGAGGAAGCAAGGTGAACAGGTTAAAAGCAGGAGCTACGGTGCTGGACTGTGAGGTTTGAATCCCAGCCATGCCACAAGCCAGCTATATGACCTTGGTTGAGTCACTGAGCCTTAATTCCTCACCTGTAAAATAAAGATCATAATCATAACATCACTGTAAGTAAAAAATGATGAGCTGACACAGAGAATGCACTTAGCACAGCACCCAGGACATAGCAACCGCTTCCACAGCCTTGGAATCTGCATGTTGGGGGAGAAAGTGACCAAATTAATCACTTACTAATTTAATGCTAGCAATTACACTCTACACTAAGTTTAGCAATTCCCTTTAAGTGATGAATTTCAGGGAGGGCATGAGAGTCATATTTTATTTCCCCTTCAACCATTTTAACCTAAACTTCTGAAATAAAGCAGTGAGGATTTTTTTTTTTTTTTGGAAAATTTTGAATCACGAATCTAGGAAGGATCTGAGGCACACACTGCTGAACCCTTAGGTAGATTGACAAATTGAGGCCAGGTGGGAATGGGAGGAACGACTGGAGTTTTATAACAGCAACACTAGAATTCAGGATAGACACATTTGATGCTCGGTTCTCTGCTCTTTCCACAGCAAGATGTAGCCTAGAATGGGACGGATGATCGAATACTCTTTAACCTTTCTAGTCATCCTGAAGGCATTTTATTCTATGGAGACATTATTCATTCAGTAAATACGCATTATGCTTCTCCTGTGGAAGAAACTGTGCTAGATACTGGCAATCAATTAGTGGGCGAGAGGGATCTGATTTCCATGCTTCTGAAGACCCCACCGTAGTGGAAGGCTGGCATTTATCAAATGATCATGACCACACAAATAAACGCCAATGGCCAGTGTGAAACAGTCCCCAAAGTCTTGTGAGCATATTTAATAGAATTTGACTCATCAGAAAAAGTCAAGGAAGACTTCCCTTGAGGAATGACACTGAAGCCTAAACCCAAGAGTAAATGTGGACTGACTGGACCAGGTCGAGAAAAGAAGAGAAAACATGGTGCTCCAAACAGAGGAATTAGCAAAATCCCTATGGAAGATGGTGGAACAGAAGGCCAGAGTAGTTGGAGCACTAGAAGCAGAGGGTAGGGGTTACAGAGAATGAGTTGGGAGAAGGCAGGGGTCAAGTCTGCACAGGCCTTGAAGGTCACACACAGATTTTTGCTTTCATAGTAAAAGAAATTGGAAGCCACTGGAGGGTCTTAATCGGGGGGATGCCATGATCAAAATTTGCCTTGCAAAAGATTAACGTATTGTTGTGTGCTGTCCGAAGGAGGCCAAAAGTGGACACTGGGAGATACCTTAGAGTGATGGCAGTGTACATGAGGAAATGTGGATGGATTCAAGACATGTAGGCAGGAATGTCACTAGGACTTGGTGATAGATTAGGCTAGAGGGTTGAGAAGAAGTGATGCGAGGTAGAATGCCATTCAAGGTCTGGTTTACAGAATCAGATGACTGGTGAGTGAGGTCATTGACTAGGAGAGGGAACACTGGTAAAGGACTGGAGTTTCCCGGGGAGCAGACAGTAAAGAGTACTGACCGGTACCAAATTTGGGGAAATTTTTTTTAAAAACCACAAACTCATTTCATTTAGGTTTTTTTAGTATTTTATTATGGCACACAGGAAAGAGTATGGTACAGTATTCTTAACTTTCAGCCGAGTAATCCTCAAACTAACCAGCTGTTTCCATTTTGGCTAAAGTTACTTTTTACATGTAGTTTGCATCCACCTGAAATTTACCATGTACATCATCCCATGCCTAATAAGGATTAATGTGAAAAGCCTGGTTTCTGAGGAGTCTCCTAATCTTTACAGAAGCCGATATACTGAGAGCCTTCATAGTTCAAATCCATATCATCAGGGTAAAGAAATATTTTACCTATTTGCATAGTAACATATATTTAACTAGAAATAGGTAGTACGAAGGGACCAAATAACTTTACATGGAGACCACTTTGGATTCAAGTTAAATCCATAACTTAGAAAACCTGTCTAAAAACAAATACGGTATTGAATGAAATCAGCTGACAAAGCAATTGTTTAAGAACAGAAGCAGAATAGCAGACAGTCCATGATTTCATCTATATTCCACATCATACACAAGTGCAAGAGCATTCATAACTTTACAGTGGACAGGGAGGACAGACAGGGTGTGTGTTTGATGTAATACCCAACCAGTTAAGCTATCGTAGAAATCCAAGCATTTCCCAATAAAGACATGCAGAGCAACGCCGGTGTGACATACAAGTATAGGATCTCCGCCTTTAAGTGATTGATAACAATTTGATTAGTGTCTGTAGTTTTTAAAAAGGTTCTAAAAGTGTGGCAATCAATGCTGTTTCCTTGAGACAACAGAATGAAGCTAACAACACGCTGAATCATGAGCTCAGGACTTCAGGCAACGTGTTTGCAGCAGAGCAGCAAATAATGCTTGGTAGCTTTTCCTCCAGAAATTAAACTTCAATTTAAAAAAAGGATTCTTTCTGGTTCTATCACGTGCTCCAGCTTCAGCCTCTACCCATGATCTTTAGACTGTATTTTAAAATGCAGCAATAGGGATGAATGTGTGAGATTCCTATTCTATCCATATTGCATTCTTACATATTAGTTTGAAATGGCCTTTTTACCATAAAGGGTGTATCCGTCACATCATTTCAGGATTGCTTTCTAAAAAACCACCCTGCAACGTAATATAGTATATTTTATAGGGCAGAGCATATTTTCATTTATAGGCTCTCTCATTTACTCAAGGTTATTATCAGTAAAGTTTTTCAGGGGGGAGATTTAAGAATAGCCACAACCTAACTGTATCCCTCAGAATTTCTAATGAAGAAGAAAAAAAAATTGTTATAATTTTGACTTTTAAAAACGGAGATCAATTTTTGGAGGTATCTATGGTTTATATAGGTGCCACCTTTAAGGTCTTTTCATTAAGTCAACAACCACAGCAAGAAATATGTCATTCAGTGTAACTTTATTGACTATTTATTGCACATAACTCGAGGTCTTTAATTTCTAACCACCAAAGCTTCAAAGGACTATTTTTTCCATGAAGTTTAACATTAACATTAGTGAATTCATTTATTCGTGTTTTTTTTTTTTATTGTAAACATCTGAATGATTCACATTGCCGTAGATCCTGAACTCATAAGCAAGGACCATGCACAGGCTGGCAGCAAGCCAGAAAGCCGCTCTGCAAGCAAACAGAGACTCTGCAGAAAGAGATAATTCATAGCACAACATTGAACGTCCAACCTAAGTCATCTCAGAATTATACATATATTGGCTTTTTAAATTCACAAAGGATCTGGAACTCAACTGGTTGGTTGGTGATGGGGTTGACCTGATTGTGGGAGAATTATTCCTGGAATAATTAAGGAAACAGGGGCTCAATCTTTCTTCTTAGTGGCTTGTTCCTCTCCAGCACCTTCTGCTTTTTTCTCCTCTTCTGCTTCTTTGGTTTCCTCCCCTTCTCCTCCTTCGCCTCCTTCTTCTTCTTCTTTTGCGTCTTCAGATTCTTCCTGGGCAGCTTTAACACAAAAAGAACATTTACAAAATCCAAGCCCAAGTTAAGTCCAGTTACAACAATTCTGCAAAGGTTTTATGTGAAAACACAGTCGGCAATATTTTTGCCAAAAGCCTCTCGGCTCCATTTGCCAGAGGCACATGTGCAGATAAGGCTTACCATGAATAATTTGCCACTGAGCACGTGTTTCAACGAAATGAGATTACTTCTAGGTATGGGAGGCCCTGCTTCTCCCCAAGACCTGACCTCAGTGTTCATGAATTACGTGCTTGGCATCCATTTTTTGTCCTTAGGACGCCAAACTGCTATATGTTAAATGACTCTCCTAACATCATGTAGAAATTAAGCCCCCCTAGCACAAGCAAGCCTTCCTGTATCTTATCCACCTCCTAACAAATATCCACACCCAGTGTGCACTTGAAGGTACAGCATTTGGGGTTTTTTTTTTTTTTAACATACCTTCTTCCTCTCCGGTTCCCTCCTCTTCCTCACCCTCCTCCTTGTCCTTTTCCTCCTCTTCGGCTTCTCCTTCGGAGGGGGGCTCATCCTTGGCTTCCTCGGCTTTCGCGGCCTCGATGGTTTCCTCCACCTCAATCTGCTCCTCCTGGACGTGGCTGGTGTAGTAGGACGGGAAGGAGCGGGCGGACATCAGGTAGGAGCTGGTCTGTAAGCCGCCGTAAGCAGATCGGCCGAAGACCTGGGAGCTCTGGGAGTAGCCACTGGTGATGCTTCCCACGCTGGTGAAACTGAGCCGGGTCTCCTCACCTTCCAAGAGTTTCCTGGGGAGGAAGGCAGAGAACAAGGTTAAAAAACACCAACAGGAGATATGTTTACTTCATCTGAGACCACCATGCACCCTTTCTCCCTGATGCTACTTTTAAAGGCAAACACCAGCAGGGCTGGGAATTATCAAAACTCAGTGACTGGAGACTTTGTGTCAGACATCAGGAAAACAAAACATGCCTTAAGTAGGTCTATTAGATTTAAAATGTAATGAGAGGCTCACTATTGAACAGGATTCATTATTGTAGGGTGAAACTCATATATTTGCCTAAGTATCTTCTTCTTGAAAGACACCAGAGGCTAACATTTCATTATTTCAGTGGACTATTCTTGAAGGTTTCCGATTTAACATAACTTTAAATGGAACCTGATTTTCTTTCTAAGGTATAGTGGCTGCCACATGGGCCCCTGTTTTCACCTGTAAGCTGCAATCTCAATGTCCAAAGCCATCTTCACGTTGAGGAGGTCCTGGTATTCTTTTAGGTATCGTGCCATTTCACTCTTTGTGGTTCTCAATTCATTTTCTAATTTGTTGATTGTGTCCTGTTGGAAGACAAAAAGAAAATCCAAGCATAAATCCTTCCAGCTATCATTTTACTGTTGTACATTTGCAAAGGCCCTAGTTTCAGTAAAAATCAAACTGCACACTTTCCATAAAATCTCCTCTAAAACAACTTGTTGTCTTTTAAAGCCTTTCTTGCTAAAATATCCAGCCTCACGAAACATGAAATGAACAAAAAAGGGGGGAAAAATTCTTATTTATTTCTATTTATTCACTTAATACAGTCTAATGATCATCATAAAATGCCTACAAGGAAAGTAAATTCAGTGATAGAGGAGTTTGTTTCTCACTCACTGATTAACTCTTCCAGGTCACACGCCAGAAAAATCAATGCATTTCTTCATAAGAGGAGATAGCTAGATTTTTTAATTCTCTAAAATATGTATAAATTATTTTTTCTATTCTATTCTCCAAGAAGATGGAGGTCGTTTAAAAAGAAAGGCTTACTGTCAACACTGCCAGCTAATTAACTAAAACTATGTTGACTGCATGTCTGTGTGTCTGCAAAGGGGAGGGAGTGGTTAGTAAAACTAACTAAGCATGCTGGTCAGTTATCCTTCAGAACTGATGGAGAGCTAGTCATTAAGCTATTTACCGCCTCACCCAGATGACCCAATGGGTAGGTGCTGGAAAGGAACTTGTGGTTAACGCAGGCCAGTAGAAACCGGCTGTGACCGCAGGCCGGAGGCAACGCCCAACTCCCAATTCTTCCCCTCCCCCACCCCACCCGGGCAGGGCTGGGCAGCTTGAACGCGGAACACAGAAGAACCATCACCAAGCACACCCCCCCGACTGCAGTGGCGCCCTCACCCCCGCCCTCTAAGCGCCCCATCCCCACCACACGGCTCCGAGGAGCGAGCCCCACCCCTACCAGCTGCATGCAGCAGCCTCACTGCCCCCGTCCGCTCTCCCCTCCCCCTCCATATTCAATTCGCCCGCGCCCCAGTATTTCGCGGAGGGGGTGGGGAGGGGAGGGGCGGGGTCGCACCTGCATCGCACTGATGTCGGCGTTCTGCTTGTCTTCCAGCTCCTGCAGCTGCTTCTCCAGCGCTTCGTTCATGCCGCGGCAGGCTTCGATCTCCAGGGTCTTGGCCTTGAGCAGGCGGCGGCTCTCCGACACCTCGTCCTTGGCGGCGCGCACGGCGTCGGTGTTCTTGGCGGCGCTCTCGGTCAGCACCGTGAAGCGGCTCTTGAACCACTCTTCGGCGTTCTGCATGTTCTTGGCGGCCAGCTTCTCGTACTGCGCGCGGATGTCCTTGAGCGCGGCGGAGAGGTCGGGCTTGGTGGACACGTCCATCTCCACGGAGATCTGCGCGTACTGGATCTGCGCCTGCAGCTCGGCGATCTCCTCCTCGTGCACTTTCTTCAGGAAGGCGATCTCGTCCATCAGGCTGTCGATGCGCTTCTCGAGCTCGGCGCGGGCGAGCGCAGCCTCGTCGGCGCCTTTGCGCGCCTCCATGAGCCGGCCCTCGGCGTCCTCGCGGCTCAGCACCTCCTCTTCGTAGCGCGCCTGCAGGTTGCGCAGCGTCTCCTCCAGCCCCTCGCGCTCGCCCTGCAGCGCCTGCTTCTCGTTGGTGGCGTCCTCGGCCGCCAGGCGCAGGTCGCGGATCTCCTGCTCGTACAGCGCCCGGAACCGGGACGGCTCGGAGTGCTTCTGGCGCAGCACGAGCAGCTCGGCCTCCAGGACCTTGTTCTGCTGCTCCAGCTCGTGCACGCGCTCGATGAAGCTGGCGAAGCGATCGTTGAGGTCCTGGAGCTGCGCCTTCTCCTGCGTGCGGATCGACTTGAGGTCGTTGCTGATGGCGGCCACCTGGCTCAGGTCGAGGTTCTCCAGGCTGGGCATCAAAGAGCCGGAGCTGGACGAGTAGCTGCGGCGCACGGACAGCGAGGAGGAGACGGGCGCCGAGTAGCTGGAGTAAGCGGAGCGCGCGGTGCTGTAGCCGCTGCGCACGCTGGAGATGTGCACCCGGGGCGTCTCCACGTAGCGCCGCTTGTAGGAGGTCGAGTAGTACGGCTCGTAGCTGAAGGAACTCATGGTGGCGGCCGGCGGCTCCCCGGCCCGCGGCGCCGGCGGGGGCCCGGAGCGGGAGGAGGACGGGGGCGAGAGGGAGAGGGGAGGATGGATGGCTGTGTGCGGCTCGGCGCCGTCCTGCCACCCCTATTTATACGCGGGGAGGATCCTGACGCAGCCCGCGATCGATGGCGGCGCGCCGGCCAGCGGGGGGCAGCGCGCTGCCGCAGCCCCGGCGAGGATTCTGCGCAAACGGGAAGGCGGGGGCGAGCCACCGGCGGCTGGGCAGGGGCGGCGCCCGTCCTTTCCGCCTTTCTCCGAGGCCTCGGTTTTCTCGGGGACCCCACGCCCCTCACGCGTGTATCCTCTGCCCACCCACTCACCCACTCCCATCCTGCTTGGACCCGGACCCCCGTCCCTGGCATCCTTACGTGTCCCCAATAACAGGCTCTCACTCCCTACCGACACTCGAGTTTTCCATATCCCGGTGCCTCGCAGACACCCTGTCCCCCAACTCGCCTCTTCCCCGCCGGGGACCTCCTTCGTCTCCCCCCTTGGTGTTCACGGTGACGGCGTCGCCGGGGCATTTGACATACAAAATAATAGGCTAAATGCGCGCGTATGCGGCACATATGGAGGGGAGTTTGACGTTTCTTTGTGGCTTCTTCTGGCACTTTCTTTAAATCTGCTCCCTTTCCGAACCCGGATTCTTTTTCTTTTTCTTTAATGCTCGGCTTCTCAACACCTAGGGGATGCGCCCTGCACCCCCGCGCCCACCCCCACCTCCCCACCCCCACTCTGCTGCACTGCAGGTGTTCGTTTAGCATTTGTAAACCTTTGGGGCTGTTAAGCAGCCTGTTAGCGTTCCTCGATTTTTCTCTTCTTTCTGGAGAACGAAGCCTCGAATGCTTTTGGTGTGTAGGTGGTGGAGAATGAGTTGGAAACTAAACGGGAGGGGACCGACTCGCTCAGGCAGCCGCGCGCTCTGCAGCGGGGAACTTCAGGCTGCCCGGATCCTCTCCACGCCAAATTCCTGCTTGATCCCACTAACCCCCAGCACACCGAAAGGCCCCTTCCCTCCGCTGACACCTGTGTAACCTGATGATCTCCACCAGCCAGGCAGGTGGCTGATTTTCAGGGAAGCTGCTGCGGCCGCCCGGAGCGCCGGGTGTGGTCTCCGGGGAGGAGAACTCGGCACCCGGACCTCTCGTTCCGAAGCGAATAGAAAATAGCAGCGTGACTCTTCCTCCGATTCCCTGTAATAACTAGATACCAGATGCAGCCAGGAGCCCGTGGATGTCCTTTGGGAAGCGCCCAGATACCCAAAACGGGGCGCGCGTCCTATGGCACGTGGAGACAGCCCTGCGGTTTGCAGAGCATTTCACGCGCTTTGTGACAGGCGCCCAGCCGGTTCCACCCAGGGATTGCAGAAACCGACGCAAAATGCTTAAGTTTTCTATGCAAGCGTTCGGTTTTTGTTTTAATTGTGTATCTCACAGCATTTGACTGCAACTTGCTGATTTTTTTTTTTTTTTAAGAAGCAAACTAAGGGGAGGCACGTCAACTCTTCAAATAGAGAAGCTGGCATGGCTTCCCCTGGGATACTCAGGGGAAGTTCTTGGAGCTGTACCGCCGCTGCGTCCGGAGACACTGCACTGGGCTCCCGAGAAGAGGGTAGGGTGAGGCTTAGCCTTTGAGGTCCTTACCGACCCCTCCCTCCCCCGCAAAAAAAATCCCATGATTTAATACGCCACCATCTTCGTGGTAGGGAGAAAGACTGCAGCAGAGAACTTTTTTATCGGGTTTCTAAACAATCTCTCTTGTCTCAAGTCATGCAAATGCAGAAACATTGATATTGTTCGTTTTAATCCATCAAGTCTAAGTGATCTCAGAGGTCCATCCATGTCCAAACATCGTAGGATTTCAAGCCTCAGGTCATTAGGCTGTCCTGGATATTGATTGTCCCTGGCAGACATGGTAGAGTATTTATTCTGGTGACTTTTTATAGCCTACGTATCTCCTTGGTCTTCTCATTCATCAAATCCAGCAGTGGGAGAGGCTTGGGGGGGGTGGAGGGAGTGGAGCGGAAACTTGGATAAACCATGTAGCTGCCCCCTCCGAATTACCCCTATGTGGACAAAAAATGGCAGAAAAGCTTTGTTAACCTGCTTTATGTAAACCACATTTTTTCCAAACGGGGTGAGCCCTGAGTCCGCATATCCACCACACTGTCAGGTATTCATGGATGGATTTCCTTCCTGCAAGTTCTCTTTCCCAGGAGTTTCGGGTCACCCCTCGGAGATCTGAAGTCCATTGGCCTTTTTTTTTTTTTTGCCAGGGCTCGTTACTGAAGGCTTTGACTGCAGAGGTGGCTGTCCAGAAAGGAGGAGAAGGGTCGCGAGGGACTGCGGAGGAAAGAACCCAGAGGGACACCTGCTGCCCTGCCGTCCTCTGGGCAGCTGAAAAAGGAAGCACACAGGAGGGAAGGGTGAGGATGGGAGGGCGGAGGGGCCCTTTCCTTTGCTGAACCGGGCCAGCCCACTGGGGGGAGGGGCAGGTCCGCCGCGACAGCAAAGGTAGCTCTCGTCTTTCCTAATAGCCCTCCCCCTCCCGCTTCCCCCCAGCCTTGCTTTAGGGAGCTCCTGAACCCAGCCTGGGTCTGGGTTTGGGTGGCCCTACCCTAAGCCTTCCTGTGCCAGGTGCCTGTCTCTTCTTTAATAATCTGCCCAGTCATCCTCCTTTTTAAAATTCTCTTTCCAGCATTTTGCTGGGAAAGCCCAAGTGACATTTCCTCTGTGTGTCAAAGAAGCAAAGATTTTTTAAAAGCAACTTCAGAAAACTGGTTTAGGGGGTAAAAAAAAAATCTTGACTTTTCCTTTCCCTCACCATACCTGTTTCTGCATTAGGGTGGTTTGTAGTCCTGTTATTATTTCTGTAGGAGGAGGCTTTTGAGTCCTGTGACACACTTGTGAATTTATTTCCTTTTACGCGTAATCTTCACGAATATGAAACTGGTTGAGGGCTGTCAACAAAACGTGCTCCTGGGAAATAAGAAAATAAACAAATGAAGATTTTTTAAGGATTAAAAAACAAATATAGAAGTATGTCGATGAATCTCTCTAAACAGAATTCCTACTTCTTTGGTTGTCCCTAATACCTCTGTAACCCTTCTAAAAAGCCATCTGAGAGGGTTGGTTCCATGTTTTTGCTATTGTGAATAATGCTGCAATAAACGTGCGTGCAGGTGAAAAAAAAAAAAAAAGTTAATGCCAGTTGTTCATATGAAGTAAAAGCTTTTCTGGCACCGAGAACATGATTTCTCAAAAAAAGGGCCACTGAGAGATATGAAAAACAACACATTTGGTACCATCACTGCAATAAACTTTCTGGTGAGTGTCACATGAGTGTTCTTTAGAG
>CAUYQG010153528.1:0-24819 GCA_963574415.1 Tarsius wallacei
ATGGATGTGTAATATTCCATCATGTATATGTACAACAATTTTTTTTTTAATCTGGGCAGCACGGTTGGTTCCCTGTATAATGAACATTTGTATAACTGATCCTGAATTGTATCCTACATCTTTAAAATAAAAAAATTTTAAAAATAAAAAATAAAAGGTATTAGAAAAACAAAACAAACAAAAAAAATAGCATGACCCCTGTGCTCCACCCTCCCTATTTACCCAGTCTTGCCCTGAGTGACTTTATTTTTGCTTTCCTGGATGAAGAAAGTCCTCAAAGGGAAATGTTTTGCCAATTTGGAAGTGATGGAGCAAAAAACAGCAGAAGAACTAAAAGACATCAAAATGGACAAGTTCAAAAATTGTTTCAGCATTGTGACAGGTGTGTAGCATCAAACAGAGAGTACTTTGAAGGTGACTGAAGTTTAAACATGTAAACATAAATATATAATTTACAATAAATTCATTTTGGGGGGTCCCCCCTCTTATATGAGGCACTATTTCCATGATTAGACATAATAGATTTATTGTAACAATTTTTCTGGCAGATACAAGTAAAGGGTGTTGTTTTAACAAACCAATACATGAAATCCATTTCCTACTAAGTAAAGGGTACTGAAGAGTGGGCACTTATTCTAGCTTTTACAAGGATGCTGTAGGAGCTAGAAGCAACTCTGTCTGTCACTCATCCAGTCCGGATGAGTGGACATCAAGAGACACCCTGACTGCTTCTAAGCTGTGTTATCCTGAGAGCAGACAATGCCATTCATGCATTTCTCCCAAGCGCATCTGATCCCAGACTAGAGTGCTAAATACAACCGAAGGCTTGGGGCTTAACAGAAGGGAATTAAAATATAGAAAAGGAAAAAGCAGAGCTCTTTATATTAATGTTTTTTCCTTCCCTTGAACAGGTCTGCTGCCCATCTCTTTCTTTTGCCCCTAGATAGATGTCATGTTTTAGAGGCCAGCCTATTGCCAGAATCTGGTCACAAGGGAGGGATGCATTATTTCCTTACCGCAGTCTATCTCCAGCCTGATGTCATGACAATCTGTAACAATGCCACTCTGACCAAAATGAAGACAATCTATTGCACTTGGTAATGCAGCTTAGTTTAGCTTTGCTGTGTCCTGAACTGGACATTCTAGAATGTAATTTGTCTTTACCTTTGCATAACAAAAGACCCATTAATACATTTTCTCAAAATGAATTTAGCCCGTTTCTTAGCTAAAATAGCAAATTGTCTACTTTCTAGCAATCACTTCTTCAGAAAAATGGGGTTCAGTCTTGAAGCCCCTCACTACACATTTAACAAATATTTAAGGAGCTCCTTTTAGTAGTCAGGTCCTGGACTAGGCACTAAGAATATAAATCAGAAACAAGTGTGACCCAGACTTACCTGCCAGCTTGAAGAACACGACAGGTAAATAAATAGGTTCAAGGAATTGGCAAAGTGGTGATTATAAAAGTATGCACAGGTTAAGCATGTAGCATTTTTGTTTTTTGTTTTTTGTTTGAGTCAGAGTCTCACTCTGTTGCCCAGGCTGGAGTGCAGTGGCACACTCACAGCTACCCGTGGCCTCAACTTGCTGGGTGGGCTCAGGTGGTCCTGCCACCTCAGTCTTCCAAGTAGTTGGAAATACAGGTGCCTGCCTCCATGTTTGGCTAATTTTTTGATTTATTGTAGACAGGAGGTCTCACCAAATTGTCCAGGCTGGTCTCAAACCCCTGGGCTCAGCCTCCTAATGTGCTGGGATTACAGGCATGAGCCACAGTGCCTGGCCAAGGGAGCTATGATTTTATTCCTGCCATTTGAAGAATTGATGTGTCGGAGATACCAATTCTTAGACTGTCATGTGATTCAGTGAGAAATTATGCCATCGTTGGGTAGCCACGGAGCAATTCAGGAGCTGAAATGAATATATGCAGAACATGTTAAGAATTGAAGATCACTAGAATTTGGTGACTGAGAGTGGTCTAGGTGAAGGAGAGAGGGATGTGAGCATGGTGGAATCCTGGGTTCGGGATGGGAGGCTTGTTTTTTACTATTTTGCTGAAAGAGGAAACACAGAAAGATAATATGTATGGAGTGGGGGTTGAGGGACTTTAGATAAAATTAGAGCAGTGCAGGCTCTAAAATTGTCATTATTCCCATGCCTTGTGCACCTGAATCTCTCTAGGCATGCCACAATTTCTGCTTAAGGAACCCCTAATAAAGCTTTCACAAAGCCTGGGAGTTGGGACAGAGAATTGCTCCAGCCTTCACCTTCCTACTTCAGGCTGGACAACATCCCATGCTTGCACTGCTGCAATTCCAGATTCTCTTGACTTGCCATCTCAGCTGGCCCTGCTCACCACAAACAACTGATTGGAAGTCTAGTCTTCGTCATTTGCGACCACAGACCCGCAATTTATCGCCAGGAAAACCCCAGTACAGAGCAAGTAGGCAGTACTGAATCCTAGAATTAATCAAATTACATGGTAGAGAAAGTATAAGTGGTATAAACCCATCTGATGATGAAACTTTGGTGTTCACTTTGGAGTCAGTTGCCCCCTCCACAGTGTGTCTCACACAGTTTGAAGGAACAGTTGCGCAAGACAGCAGTGTTAAAGAAAAGCGGGGGAATGACCACAACACCCCACAGGTGGAGGGCTCCAGGGGCAGGTTTGGTAAGTAGAGGGATCAACCCAGCAAGAAACAGAGACATAAAGATCTCAAGACATGCAGATAAAAGTTATACACTATTGTTACTCATGCTTGGAAATCAAAAGAAAATAAGCAGAGAAGGAAATACCAAGGGAACCCCCAAAGCCTTCTCTGCTCTAGAATTTGTGTGTGTGTGGTAGAGGTTAAACATTTCCTCTGTCTTGGGATAAAATGCATTCAGAAAATTTATCTTAAAGCCTTCAGAGTCATAGCTATTTCTTTTCCATACAATTATCTGAGTTGGTTTAGACATTCTCACTTAAAAAAAAGTTCCAGCAGGGGTCTCTCTCTGCTCATGATACAAAATATTCTTAACAGTCGCAGTGCAATATTTTCATTTTGCTTCTCCATCTTACAGTGTAAATGGATGTGATTGGAAAATATGTCAAACTCTTTCCTTATACTATACTTGTTGAAAGCCACTTTATCCTGATCTGAGCTGTGACTAAAGTGTGTTCACTAAGTGATAAATTAACAAGTAGTCTATTTATTATTTATGAACTTTTGTAGTTACACATTATACTTCAAAAGTTTCTTTTTTTAAAAGTATAATCCCTAACTTGACTTTTATTTACGTTTCTTTGATTTTTCAATTTTATTTCTCATGTATCTACAACATTGGGAATTTGGGCTATTTTTATGTATTTCATTGATTGTTATAATATTTTATAAATAATGAGGCCTGATGTGTATGCTGGTAAAGAAATAGAAAAAAATAAAAACATAGCTGCAAAATTTAAAAGAAAAATTAACCTTATTTGAGAATGAGGATTTTGCACTTGTTTATGAGTCATGAACTTTCAGAAAGAGGCATTATCATTGTTGGCATCCAAGTTTGTGAGATGGACCCCAAAGCTCAGATGGATAATGGTCCTGTGATGTGGTCTGTGGCTTGGTCTGTACTTCTGGTGAAAGCAGGTCAGCAAGGCCTCTAGCCACTGAAAACTTGGTCCTTCCTAAAGAGGTTTGCTTAACCCGGCTGTCGACCAGTTGACTTATTCTGAGCAGAAGAAAAAATGGCCACAAATCATCCCTTGACATGTTAGTAAATGGCACCTAAAATACAGTGCTTGACAGAAATGCCTGTCATTTAAAAAAATCCTATTAAATTCTTGAGACCAGATTATTTGTAAAGCACCCAGACTGCTGGTTTTATTTCTATGCTTTAATCTCAAGCTTTTGTTATTTTCCTTTTGACTTGTTTCTTTATGATGGCACCTATTACTTCTTTCCCTGTCTCTATTTTCATTCCCTCTTTAATCCCTTATGTATGAAAATAATTTCCTAATTCTAAAAAAAGATAGACATTTTAGTGGCACCTTAAAATAAAGTACTTATCTTCCTTCCCCCCAAAATTAATATTGGGCCATATAAACTTCAATTTTGTTTGACCACTAATAAAACATAGAAAATATTAAGTGAAAATGTTTTATTCCAAATGACATTGCCACTTACTTTTTAATAGTATTAGAGTAATTCCCTTAATTCTCTCATGGAAAAAAAATCCATTAAGATCCTTTAATGAAAAAAATATATATTTGTAATGGACCAAATGGCAATGTGCCCTTGTCTGAAGCAATCACACTGTCCAATAAAGGAAGATTCACATTCAAACGTACCTCTGAACATCAAATATTACAAGAATTCCTAGTCAGCAGGATGCCATGCCAAAAGCACTCCACAAATTGGTTTACCCTTTCTTCCCATCTTGTGGCCTCATTCTAAATATGACTTTAATACTTACGTTAGCATACTGGATAATTCCAATATAGGCCTTAACATCCTAGGCTTATCTAACTCTGGGCTATGAACCTCAATAAGCATGATGAATCCTCGTTTGGACGCATTTTTCACAATTTTATGTTTTCATGTTTCTTCCTGTTTTCCTCTTTCCTATGTGAACCACGTTTCTGCCCTCTGTTTTGCTCACTGTTTCCTTTCTTTACTGTTTGTTCAGCTTCTGTACAATCATTTCTCTTTGCTCTGGCCCTTGCTCCAGCCTCATGTTCATTTCAGCCTCCGCCTTTTTCCCCTTGCAAACCTCTTTGATTCCAGTTGACAGTTTAAGATTTTTTTCTACTTTCCAGAGGCTCCTGTTGCCATAGTGATGCTTGATTACGAAGACCATAACTGCTTCCATTGGCACTCCGGTTGCTATAACAATGCCAGTTAGTTGAGAATTCTGTGGAAACTTGTGAGAAAGATGCTAGCTCACACCTTTGTGTGGGGCAGCTTGCCAGGAAATGTTTCTTATTTAATGGTTGTTCGTAGTACTAAAACTTAAGTCCAAAAACTTAGGGGCAGCTCATTCTTCAGTAACTAAAATCTGAGACAACAATATTTACTCTTCACACCCTGCAAAATTCCTCTTCCTTTCCTGCCTTTGCTTACCCTCCACCACTGCACTATGAATTTTTGACATTAAAAATATCCTTGCTATGGACTGAATTGTGTCTTCCCAAAATTCATATGTTGAAGCCCTAGCCCTCAATGTGACCATTTTGGGAGACAGGGCTTTTAGGAGATAATTAAGGTTAAACAAGGTCATGAGAGTAGGGCCACAATCTGATGGGATTGGTGGTCTTATAAGAAGAGGACATAGTGAGAAGCAGCTGCCTGCAAGCCAGGAAGAAAACCCTTACCAGGAACGAAATCAGCTAGCACCTTGATCCTGGACTTCCCAGCCTCCATAACTGTGAGAAAATAAATTTCTGTTCTTTAAGCCACCTATTCTATGGTATTTATTATGGCAGCGCAAACTGACTAATATAATGCCCTAATACTATTTAACATTATAGCTCCGGTTAAATGCTTTTGACTTTAGAGACACCAATTTCTGGAAATTGCCCAGATTAAGATTTTAGTGACATCAATTTCTGGAATTTCCCCAAATTAAGGGAATCAGAACATTTGCAATGTGTCTTATAGGTATGTTGCCTTTGAATACTAGATAAGCCAAGAGAAAAATTTCAACACCATTTATTGCATTTTTGTAATCATTTTTGTTGTTATTACAGCCTTTGTAATCTCAAGAAAACATAAAGAAATATGTAATTATTTTCATCTTTATAGATACTATAACTCACTCATGAAAAGCTAGACAAAGTTTTTCTTTTGTTGCAATTGTGTCACTTCCCTAGATTGGGAAGTTAAACAACTTGCAGTCATTCACACTGGTCTTCCCAATTGAGCCAAATCACATGGAGGAAGACAGCAGCTACAGCATCAACACTTGCTCAGGACTAATATCAAAAGACCTTTCTAGTGACATATGTTCAGGTTAATAACTGACCAGATGCAACCAGAAAGGAAAAAGAAAAACCTGGCATGTCTCAAAGAGTGTTAAAGTAAAAGACATCAAAACATGAAATTTTACTAATGAAGAATTCTTGGATCCGTTTTTTCATTGGCTTCTACACTTACTTCCACCAAAGGTGTCAATTAAGATAACACTAGGGCCAGGCTCAGTGACTCAGCCTGTAATCCCAGCACTTTGGGAGGCAGAGGCGAGTGGATTGCCTGAGTCTGTGGGTTCGAGACCAACCTGGGCAACTTGGCAAGACCTGGTCTCTACAATAAATAAAAAATTAGCCGGGTGTGATAGTTCGTGCCTGTAGTTCTGGCTACTTGGAAGGCTGAGGTGGAAGGATCACTGGAACCCAGCAGGTCGATGCTGGGGTGGCCATGAGCGTGCTACTGTACTCCAGACTTCCAGCTGGGTGACAGAGTGAGACTCCAATTAAAAAAAAAAAAAAAAAGATAACACTAATGTATTTGAGCAAATGTGAAGCACCATGGTATGTTACCAGTGAATAATTTTCCAGAAAATTACAGAATTCTTAGGGAATTTCAAGGAAAAAGAAGATGTTGCTTGTAGAATGACATGAACAGTAGTTTCTAGTTATTATAATTGCCCTAATTGTGTTACAAAACTGGATAATTTTTTTATTATTATAGTAGAACAAGAGCTCCTGAACTATTACTGTTAATCACAATCCTAATAACTTCCTATTATGTGCCAGGCACTATGCTTAGTAATTCACATTTATTATCTCTAATACTCACTAAAGGCTTGAAAGAGAAAAAAAACTGGTAGTCGGGGAATCTGAGGTTCTGCGAAGTAAGGTAACTTGCCTAACTTGGTCACATTTTCAGGATTTCCCTTAAGGCTCTAGAACTTAAACTGACACCACAGCCTAAAACGTCATCAGTCAAAGGAGCATACCAGGAATCCTAAGTGTGGCCCTATATTCAGTTGCATACATTCTGGAATCACAATAACTAAATCGAACTAGCCAAACAATGGCTACCAATGTACAGCACCTACAATTTGACTGGGTTTATTTTTTGTGCTATCTAGAAATCAAACCCAAACACTTTTCCTCCACCCTCCCCTGCTTAATGAACCAGGTAGAAGGTGGCTTGAAAAATACACACAAAAGATTTATGAAAAATTAAATGATTTCAGACTAGGTTGAATTATTTAAGAGAACTTCAAACTGGAAATGTAGAAACTTTGATCTCCAAAGTGCTGTAGCTTTGAGTGACTGAATTGCTAGAAGTGTGTATATGTATGTGTGTGTGTGAAGACAGAGAGAAAATGAACAAATGATGAAGAAGGGAAGCAGACTGACTCACCGGGAATCAGGTCTGTTGCTGTATTTCATAATTTCATTAGTCATTTTATGAGTAATAGATTAAAAATTATTGCAATATAGAGCTACAACCAATTTTAGGACATCTACATATTACAAACTGACATATAATATAAATAAATTGTCCTCTGAGTGTTGTGATTTTGGATGTCCCTGGGAACCTCAAAATATAAATGATTCCTTCGAATACCTGGATTTCTCAAACCAGATCTTTCATGTTCCTTAAGGGAAAAAATGAATGTCATCAATAAAATATTCTTCAAAGAACTGTCTTCTCTTTGAACATGCTCATGTAATACTGAGCTTCTCCACAGAAATATAAGAATTCTCATATTTCTAAGAGATGCTACCACTGAAAGGATAGGAGAGATTGGAATTTTAGGAACAGCATGGAGGAGGTCAGTGGGTCATGAGACAATGACTGGCAGACTATTAAGTTTTCACCTGGTTGCTCTATGGCCCCTCTCCTCCCACTTACATTCATGAACTCATTCCAGAAAACAAGAAAAAACTAGGGTATCTTCCAGGTGCTTAAGTCTTGGGTCATTCAGAGCACATCCTCCTGGTTACAGTTTATAATACAAGGTCACTTGGAATAAGAAGCAATGACCCTCCTTGAAAGATCCCTAGAAATTAGCAAATTGATAAGTGGCACAGGTATTGTGCAGTGAGCAAAGGACTAGGTGAAGAATCAAGAGACTTGCCTTCTTATCTCAGGTTTCTCATTCCAGGAATCATTTTGAGCCAATTAGTTGATATTTATGGGCTTCAGTTTCTTCTAAAAATTTAGGGGTGTTTCAGGTATGACTTGATGGCATCTCTATAACTAGTAGTATGGCTAATAAACTGAGAAATTACCAATGTGCATTTCTGCTCTTCAAACAAAGATGATGTACAGTTGTTCCTGGGAACACAATGCTACACTACGACATATTAAAGAAAGTCAATAGGCTGCATAAATGAGCTTCTGGTTCCTCAACTCCAGGATCCTGATGTTATAGGCTGTTAAAGATCTTGCTTAGTAACTTATTTAACATCTCCTCATTTCAAGAAGTATTTGAGGTGACTTAGATAAGAAGCAACTTAAAATAATTTGAAGTCATTGGCATAAAAGGAAAATTAGCTTAGTCCGAGACTAGCACGTCAAAATATAAGCAGGTAGAAAATTTGATTCTGACCCTCCTGGTAGCTGAATTAAAGAGAAATAGATGATGAACTACAAAATTCACTATGTCTCCAGGTACCGTGTGTGGTGATGGTGGTTGGAGTATAAGTGGAGGTGGGGTGACTTGCTTAGACAGTTATTACTAGAACTGAAATGAGAGATGTTTTTCGTGGTTTCTTATAAAGAGGGGATATGTGACATGCCCATAGTGGTTTTCAATGAGCATGTGCAAAAGAGGCCCTTGTGAACATAGAATTATATGTTAACATATATACTCATAATCCTGGGGTCCAATCTCAAGTTTATGATTCAATAGCTTTGCATCTGTGCATTTGACAAGAACTTCAGATGCTAGTGAGGTAATCAAGTTCATGGATACGCTTTGGGGAACCAATCCTCCAATAAAGATGATTTTGAGTTTCAAGGCTTTTTTTCAATGCATTCCTCAATAGAAGCAGAAGGCATAATTACGATGCACAATTAAATTTCAATTAAAGCAATTTTATGTGGACCAAAAGAATACGTAGTCTGAGCACATAGCTATCTGAGGTTCATGTTAGATCCTATGTTAAAATTTACAACATCAGAAGGAATTTAAAAATAGATGACTCCCAATTGTGAGTTTACAGGTATTCCTTTTATAGTGAAGGAAGGCTGGTAGACAACAACTGCATTGTTAGACAGACATGCGAGAGAGTTCAGAAGCAAATGCAAAAGTGTTCAGGCTGATTATGTTAATCCCTACATCGTTCACAGAGGGATTGAGATTTAGGGTTTGACTTCTTGGCTGTTATTTGTCTGGAGTTCCTTTAAAACTTGAAGTCAAAATTTTAAACTGACAAAGCATTTCCATGTGGTCACTCCTCTGAGATTAGAAGTTGGCACAAAAACTTCTCCTCTGCTTTTGATTCCTTTTCCCTTGGCCTTCCCTTTTCCTGCCATCCCTTGGTCATTTGGCCACTTATACCTTTGGTTTGCCCCAGTGACGTTTTTTTCTGGTGTAATTTGCATGCTATAAAGTTCACCTGTTTAAAACAAATATTTCTATGGCTTTTAGTATATTCAGACTTGCAATCATTGCCACAATATATTTTAGAAAATTTTCTTTATTTTATTTTAAAGATGTGGGGTACAAGACAGGATTTGGTGCATAAATGGTCTATCTACTCCTTAGCTGTCGCAATTTGTTAACTGCTCCTTCTCTCCAGTCCCTAAGTACCACTAATTTATCTCTATCTTTATAAGTTTGCCTGTTCTGCTTATTGCATATAAATAGTATCACATAATGTGGACTTGACTTTCTTTTGTGGAGTTTCCTCTCTTCTAACTCTGGGTCAGACTCTGGTGCTGGTCTTTATTTCTTTTTATTGCTTTATTTGTATATATTCATAGGGTACAAGTGCAACTTTCTTACATTGATACATTGCTCTGTGGTGAAGTTAGAGTCATCAGCGTATCCATTACTAGAGCAAATTATGTACTACCAAATAACTAGTCGGTCTTAAATTAGAAAGCACTAGGAGTGGTAAGAACTTTGATTCCTATTTTAGGAGATACCTGAAAGGTAATCACAACCTCTGTTTAATTCTTTTGTTTATTTGTTTTTGTTTTTGGCAGCCCTTTCAGTCTGCTTTATCAAAAGGCCTTGTCTTTCTTCATCCCTTCAGGAAGTGACTGGATCCAAGGAAGGCGATAGAAGCACAGGAAAATATAAACAAAAACTTCACGCCACTGAAATTATTATTTTTAATTAATAAGCTTCATTTTTAGAGAAGTTTTAGGTTTATAGCAAAACTGAGCAGAAAATACACAGAT
This sequence comes from Tarsius wallacei, assembly GCA_963574415.1. Lineage (NCBI taxonomy): Eukaryota > Metazoa > Chordata > Mammalia > Primates > Tarsiidae > Tarsius > Tarsius wallacei. The sequence continues at coordinate 10,341 of CAUYQG010153528.1, forward strand.
TTCCCATCTTGCCTGCCCCCCCCACGCCCCCCCCACACAACCTTCCCCGCTACCTACATCCTGCACCACAGTGGTACAGTTTTGCAACTGATGAACTTACATCGACACATCATTATCACCCCAAATCCATAGTTTGCATTAGGGTTCACTCTTGGTGTTGTATATTCTATAGGTTTTGACAAAAGTATAGTGGCATGCATCCACCACTGTAGTATCATACAATAGCATACAGAATAGATTCCCTGCCCGTTCTCAAAGCAGAAGTTTTTATTTTGTAAAAAATGTCAATAGCTTTAGGGAGTACAAATGGTTTTTGGTTACTTGCATGCATTGTATAGTGGCGAAGAAGTCTGGGTTTTAAGTGTACCCACCACCCCCACCTGTGCACATTGTGCCCATAGGTGATTTTTCAGCCCTTTCCAACCCTCTCCCTTCTAAGTCTCCAATGTCCATTATACCATTCGCTGTGCCTTTGCAGACCCTTAGTTTAGCTACCACATGTAAGTGAGAACTTGTGTTATTTCGTTTTCCATCACAGCATTACTTCACTTGGGATGATGATCTCCAATTCTATTTGTTGCTACAAAAGACACTATTTCATTCTTTTTTATGGCTGAATAGTATTTTCATTATCTACTAATCAGTTGATGGGCATTTAGGTTGATTCCACATCTTTGCAATTGTGAATTGTGCTGTGATAAACATATGAGTGCAGGTGTCTTTTTAGCATAATGACCTCTGTTTCTTTAGGTTGCTACCAAATACTGGAATTGCTGGATAGAATGGTAGATCTAATTTTAGTTCTTTGAGAAATCTCCATACTGATTTCCATAGAGGGTGTTCTAATTTGCACTTTCACCAACAATGTATAAGCGTTTTGTTTTTACCACATCCAGGCCAACATCTATTTTTAAAAAAATTTTAAATTGGCCAGGCTCGGTGGCTCAGCCTGTAATCCCAGCACTTTGGGAGGCCAAGGCGAATGGGTTGTCTGAGCCCATGGGTTCGAGACCCGCCTGGGCAACTTGGCGAGACCTCATCTGTACAATAAATCAAAAATTAGCCGGGCACGGAAGCATGTGCCTGTAGTTCCAGCTACTTGGAAGGCTGAGGCGGAAGGAACACTGGAACCCAGCAGGGAAGGCTGCGGTGGCCAGTAGCGTGCCACTGCACTCCAGTCTGGGTGACAGAGTGAGACTCCAACTCAAAAAAAATTTTTTTTTTTTTTTTAAATTATGGTCATTCTGTCTGGTATATTGTAACATCTCATTGTGGTTTTAAATTGTGTTTCATGGATGATTAGGGAGGTTGAACATTTTTTCATATGTTTGTTGGCCATTTGTATGTCTTCTTTTGAGAGCTGTTTGTGACATTGCCCACTATTTAATGGGGTCATTTGCTTTTTACTTGCTGATTTGAGTTCTTTGTTGATGCTGGATATTAGTCCTTTGTCATATATATATTTTGCAAATATCTTCTCTCCTTTATAGGTTGTCTTTTTACTCTGTTGGTTATTGTTGTTATTATATTATTATTACCCACTTTTTAATGGAGTTATTTGCTTTTTTCTTGCTGATTTGTTTGAGTCTTTTGTAGATTCTGGATATTAGTCCTTTGTCAGATGTTTAGTTTACGAATATCTTCTCCCCATTCTGTATGTTGCATGTTTGCTCTGTTGATCATTTCTTTTACTGTTCAGAAGCTTTTTAGTTTAATTAAGTTCCACTTATTTATTTATTTATTTTTAAAGTTCCATTTGCTTTTGAGGCCATAAATTATTTGCTTAGGCCAGTGTCCGTAAGACTTTTTCCTAAGTTTTCTTCTAGGATTTTTATGGTTTCAGGTCTGACATTTAAGTCTTTAATTTAGCTTCAATTAATTTCTGTATATAGGGAAAGATAGGGATCAAGACTTATTTTTATGCATGTAGCTATCCAATTTTCCCAGCACCATTTGTTGAGTTAGAGTGTCCTTACCCCAGTGTATGGTTTTGTTGGCTTTATCAAAGATCAGTTATTTGTAGAAATTTGGGTTTATTTCTGGATTTTCTATTCTATTTCATTGGTCCATGTGTCTGTGCTTGTACCGTACCATGCTGTTTTGGTTATGATAGCTTTGTAGTATAATTTTAAGTCAGGTAATGTGATGCCATCAACTGTGTTCTTTTTCCTTAGAATTGCTTTGTCTATTCTGGGTCTTTTTTGGTTCTACATATATTTTAGGATTGTTTTTTCTACTTCTGTGAAAAATGACATTAGTGGTTTGATAGGGATTGCATTGAATCTGTAGATTACTTTGGGTAATAGGATCATTTTAATAATGTTGATTCTTCCAATCCATGAACATGGGATGTTTCTCCATTTGCTTGTGTCTGCTGCAATTTATTTCATCAGACTTTTGTAGTTCTCCTTATAGAGATCTTTCATCTCCTTCATTAAATATATTCCTAGGTATTTTAGCTTTTTGGATGCTATTGTAAATGAAATTGAAGTCTCGATTTGATTTTCTGCTTGGTTGTTATTAGCGTATAGCAGTGCTACTGTTTTGTGTGTGTTGATTTTGTAACCTGAACTTTATCAAATTCATTTATGAAGTGGAGGAGTTTTTTGTGGAGTCTTTAGGGTTCTCTAGGTATAAGATTATATTGCCAGCAGACAAAGATAGTTTGAATTTTTTCTTTTCTAATTTTTATACTCTTTACTTCTTTTTCTTGCCTGATTGGTCTGGCTAGAACTTCCAGTACTATGTTGAATAGTAGTGGTGAAAGTGGGCATTCTTTCCTTGTTCCAGATCTGAGGGGAATGTACAACTTTTCTCTGTTCAGGATGACATTGGCTGTGGGTTTATTGTATTTAGTTTTTTTTTTTTATTATTTTGAGGCTTGTTCCCTCTATGCCTATTTTGCTGAAGGTTTTTATCATGAAGGAGTGCTGGATTTTATCAAATGACTTTTCTGTGTCTGTTGAAAGGATCACAAGATATTTGTTTTAAATTCTGTTTATGTAGTGGATTGTGCTTATTGACTTGTACATGTTGAACTGCCCTTGCATCCCTCGGATAAAACCCATTTGATCATGGTGGGGTTTTGTTTGTTTGTTTGTTTTTACGTGCTGTGGAATTTTATTTGCTAATATTTTGCTGAGGATTTTTGTGTCTATGTTCATAAGAGATATTGGTCTGTAGTTTTCTTTTTTTGTTGTATCTTTTCTGGGCTTTAGCATTATGGTGATACTTGCTTTGTAGAATGAGTTAGGGAGGAGTCCCTCCTCCTCAATCTTGTGGAATAGCCTCAGTAAAATTGGTAAGAGTTCTTCTTTGAAGGTCTGGCAGAATTCAACTGTGAGTCCATTAGGTCCTGGATTTTGTTGTTGTTGTTGGGAGACTTCTAATTACCATTTCAATCTCACTACTTGTTATTGGCCTGCTCAGGGTTTCTAGTTCTCCCTTATTCAAGGTTGGTATGGTTGTATGTCTCTAAGAATTTACCTATTTCCTCTAGATTGTCTAGTTTATTTGCTAGAAGTGTTCATAATAGTCTTGGCTGATCTTTTGAATTTCTATCATATCAATTGTTAAAGTCTCCTTTTTCAGTTCTGATTGAGCTAATTTGAGTCTTCTCTTTTCATTTCTAAATTACTCTAGTGAGTGGTCTATCAATTTTGTTTATCTTTTCAAAGAACCAAATTTTTGTTTTATTAATCCTTTGTATTTTTCTTAAATTTCAGTTTCATTTAGTTCTGCTCTCATCTTCATTATTTCTTTTCTTCTGCTAGCTTTGGGTTTGATTTGTTCATGTCTTTCTAGTTCCTTGAGGTGTGATGTTAGGTTGTTGATATGCAATCTTTCAGTCTTATTAATGTAGGCCTTAAGCACTATAAGTTTTTTCTTGAGCACAGTTTTGGTTGTGTCCCAGAGATTTTGATAACTTATATCATTGTTGTCATTCATTTCAAGGAATTTTTAAATTTCTATCTTGATTTCGTTGTTGATCCAAAGATAATTCAGGAGCAAACTGTTTAACTTTCATGTTTTTGTTTGGTTTCATGAGTTCTACTTAAGACTTAATTTCTAGTTTTATTCCACTGTGGTCTGACAAGGTGCCTTCCCCTTCCCCAGGCAGATATTGACTACTGTTAATCCCACCTCCCTACCCCTCTCTGTCTCCCCACCCCGTAGTTTCCTGCCACTGTCAATCCTTTTCTTATGGTATTATAGTAGTTGTCCAAGGCCCACTTATGAGTGAGAACATGTGATACTCAGATTTTTGTTTCTGTGATAGATCACTCAGTATTATAAACTCTAATTCCATCCAGGTTGCTGCAAAATTCAAGATTTTGTTCTTCCTTATGGCTGCATAATATTCCATTGTGTATATGTACCACATTTTAAAAATCCAGTCCTCTTTTGATGGACAGCATGGTTGGTTCCATGATCTTGCTATCATGAACAATGCTGTGATAAACATATGTGTGCAGGTATCTTTTTTATAGAGTGATTTGATTTCTTCTGGGTATATTCCCAGCATGGGGATTGCGGGGTCATATGGAAGGTCGATTTTTGAACTTTTAGGAATTGCCACACTGATTTCCAAAGAGACTGTACTAGTGACACATATATATTTAAAATTGTTATGTCTTCTTGTTAGATTGATCCTTTTATCATTATATAATAACCATCTTTGTCTTTTTTTGCTGTTGTTAATATAAAGTCTGTTTTATCTGATATGAGAATGACTGTTTCTGCTCTTTTTTGGTTTCCATTTGTGTGTGGAATATTTTCCCTCACCCATTTATCTTGAGTCTACAGGAGTCTTTGTGAGTTAAGTGGGTATCTTGAAGGCAGCAGATATTTGAATTGTGTGGTTTTTAAAATCTATTCTGCCAGTCTATTTCTTTTTAGTTGGACATTGAGGTCATTTATATTTAGAGTTAATAATGACATATAAGGTACTGTTTTATTCCTCATACTGGTTGTTATCTGTTTACTTTATTTGTTTTCACGATTGAGTTGGTGAACTTTGTAATTTCCAGAGTTTTTCTACTTGGGTATTTCAACCTATTCTTTCAGTGTTTAGAATTCCTTTTAGTATTTCTTGTAGAACCAGTCTAGATGATGAATTTCTTCAGCATTTGCTTGTCTTTAAAGGACTTAATTTCTTCTTCATTTATGAAACTTAGTTTTGTGGGATACATCCTTGCCTGACAGGTAATCTGTTTAAGAAAATTAAAGATGTGACTCCACTCCTTTCTGGCTTGTAGGGTTTCTTCTGAGAAGTCTGCTATTAGTCTGAAAGGTTTACCCTTGTGAGTTATTTGATGCTTTTGTTTCATTTCTTTTAAAATTATTTTCTTCACATTAACTTTGCATAGCTGGATGATTATATAACTTGGGGATGACATTTTTGCAATTAATCTTCTGGGGGTTCTTTGGGCTTCTTGTATCTGAATGTTTAGATCCTCGGCAAGGCCATAAAAACTTTCGTCCATTATTCCCTCAAAGAGTTTTTCCAAATGTGTTGTTATTTCCTCTTCCTCAGGAACACCTTGATTCTTAGGTTTGGACATTTTACATAACCCTGCATTTCTTGGAGGCTTTGTTCTGTTCTCTTGATTCTTTTTCTTTATTGTTGTCTGATTGGGTTAGCTCAAAAGCTTTGTCTTCAAGTTGTGAGATCCTTTCTTCTGCTTGTTTTAGTCTACTGTTAAAATTTTTCATTTCATTTTGTACTTCCCTAAATGTTTCTTTAATTTCCAGAATTTCAGCTTGTTTTTTTTTCCCAAGGTGTGTATCTCTTTGGAGAATTTCTCATTCATGTTCTAAATAGGTTTTTTAAATTTATTTTTTGTTGGTTTTCAATTTTCTCCTGAAGTTCATTGATTAATTTTACAATTAACCTTTTGAATTCTGTCTTTGGAATTTCAACAATTTCATTTTGGTTAGAGTTTATTGCTAAAGAGTTGGTTTGGCCTTTGGGGGGTGTTGGAGAACTCTGTTTATTCACATTGTCAGAATGATTTTTCTGGTTCTTTCTCATTTGGGTAGACAATTTCTTCCTATTTGAGGTTGACAGGGGGCTTACATAGGCACTGTAGGGCTCTCTTGGTTATATATAGCCTTGGTGTGGTGAGTTTCTCAATTGCTAGCTGTGGCAGCCCTGTGCTGTGTACCTTCTCTGGCTCATGGTGTCCTGAGCAGCTGGGGTCAATTGAAAAGTGTTGTTAGCTGCTGATGTTTGGGATCAGACCTTCTCCAAAACTGAGGTATTGTATCCAATTTGGTAGACTGTACTGTTGGCCTCTGGCCAGGAAGTAGCACTTGAGAAAGAGAGCCAGCTACAATGGTAGCTGTAATTTCTTTTTGGAGTGTTGCTCCAAGGAAATGCCCAACCAGCCTAGACCAAGGTCAGGGTTCTGGGTGTTTCCCAAGTTTTCTGTCTGTTTTGAACTTTTGGTGGAGAGTGAGGGGGAAATATGCTGAAACACCCCACAGGTGTGCACTCTTAGCTACCCCAGTGGGAATGAAGAGGGAGTGCTAAGCTACTGGGGTGATGCTGTTGTGCAGAGCAGGCACAGAAGAACTCTGTTGATATTTCTTTTGCTTTGTAGAAGCTTTTTAGTTTAATTAAGTCCCAGTTGTTTCTTTTTGTTTTTGTTGCTACTGGTGTATAGCAGTGCTACTGATCTGTTTGTGTTGATTTTGTATCCTGAAACTTTACCAAGTTTATTTATCAAGTCCAGGAGTATTTTGGAAGAGTCATTAGGATTTTCTAGGTATGAGATCATATCAGCATACAGGGCTAGTTCTATTTCTTCTTTTCCAATTTGGGTACACTTTATTTCTTTCTCTTGCCTGATTGCTCTGGCTAGGAGTTCCAGTACTATGTTGAATAAGAGTGTTGAATGTGAACATCCTTGCCTTGTTCTAGTTTTGAGGGGGAATGCTTTCAACTTTTCCCCATTCAGGATGATGTGGCTGTGGGTTTGTCATATATGGCTTTTATTATTTTAAGAAATGTTCTATACTTAGTAGACTGAAGGTTTTTTTTTATTATAAAGGGATACTGTGTTTTATCAAATGCTGCTTTTGTGTATATTGAAATTCTGTTTATGTGGTGGATCATGTTTAAAACCCACTAATTGTGGTTGATTATTATTCTTTATTTTATTTTTTTGCACTGCTGTTGGATTCAGTTTGCTAGTATTTTGTTGAGGATCTTTGCATCTATGTTCCTAAGGGATATTGGTCTATAGTTTAGGTTTTTTGTTGTGTCTTTTCCTGGCTTTGGCATTAGGATAATACTTACTTTGTAGAATGAGTTAGAGAGAATTCCCTCCTTTCAATCTTATGGAATAGCTTCAGTAGGATTTCTGTCAGTTATTATTTGAAAGTCTGGTAGAATTCAACTTTAAGTCCACCAAATCCTAGAATTTTTTTGCTTGTTTATTTGAAGACTTTTGATTACTGATTCAATCTCACTACTTATTATTGGTCATTTTGGGTTTTCTATTTCTCCCTGATTAAAGGTTTGGGGGTTGTATGTTCCTAAGAATTTATTGCCTAGTTTGTTTGCATAGAGGTGTTCATAATAACCTTGGACAGTCTTCTGTATTTCTGTGTATCATACCCTATGGTATCATTCCATGTCTCCATTTTTATTTCTGACTGAGCTAATTTGAATCTTCTGCCTTATTTTCTTAATTAATCTAGTTAGTAGTCTATCAATTTTGTTTATCTTTTCAAAGGACTCACTTTTTTTTCATTGATCCTTTGTATTTTTGTTGTTGTTGTTGTTGCTATTTCAATTTTGTTTCCAATTCTGCTCTGGTCTTTGTTATTTCTTTCTTTCTGTCTTTGGGGATTTGGTTTGTGCCTGGTTTTCTAGCTCCTTAAGATGCAACATTAGATTTTCAATATGTGATCTTTCAGTCTTTTTAATGTGAACTTCAAGTACTATAAATTTTCTCTGAGCACAGCTTTGGCTATGTCCCAGAGGTTTTAATAACTTTGCTGTTGTCATTCACTTCAAGGAATTTTTTAATTTCCTCTTAATTTTATTGTTGATTCAAAGATCATTCAGGGCCAGATTGTTTAATTTTGATGTATTTTCAGGGGTTTGTAAGTTCTTCTTGGAAATAATTTCTAGTTTTATTCCACTGTGGTCTGAGAAGGTTCTTGATGTAATTTTAATTATTTTGAATTTATTGAAACTTGCTCTGTGGCCTGTCACAGGGACTATCTTGGAGAATACTCCATGAACTGATGAAAAAATGTATATTCTGTAGTTTTGAGGTAGACTATTTTGCAGATATCTGATAAGTCAATTTGCTCTAGGATCTAGTTTAACTCCATTGTTTCTTGTTGAATTTCTGCCTGATGATCTGTCTATTGCTATCAGTATTGAAGTCACACACTATTATTTTGTTACTTAGGTCCAGTAGAATTTGTTTTATAAAGCTGAAAGTTCTGATGTTAGGTGCATATATATTTAAAATTGTGATATCTTCTTCTTGGCTGTATTCCTTTATCATTATATTATAACTATCTTTGTCTTTTGTCACTGTTGTTATTTTAAAGTCTGTTTTATCTGATATGAGAATGACTACTCCTGCTCATATTTGGTTTCCATTTGCATGGAATATTTCTTTCCTTCCCTTTATCTTGATTCTATAGGAGCCTTTGGGTATTAAGTGAGTCTCTTGAAGACAACAGATATTTAGATTTGTTTTTTGTTTTTCATTGCATTTGTCCATTCTTCCAATCTATGTCTTTTAAGTTGTGTGTTGAGACCATTTACATTTAGGGTTAATAATATGTTAAGGTACTGTTCCAATTATCATGTTGATTGTTAACTGGTTGCTTTTTTTTCCCTCTAATTTGTTGGTGTTTATAAGCCCCGTGAGCTTATAATTTCCATTGTTTTTCTACTGCTGTGTTTCAACCTTTTGTTTCAAGATTTAAAACTGCTTTGAATATTTCTTGTAGAGTTGGTCCAGTGGTTATCAATTCCCTCAGGCTTTGCTTTTCTGAGATTTTTATTTCTCCTTCATTTATTAAACTTAATTTTGTAGGATACAAAATCTTTGACTGACAGATGTTCTGTTTGAGGATGTTGAAGATAGGGCCTCCATTTCTTCTGGCTTGTAGGGTTTGTACGGAGAAGTCAGCATGTCCTGCTGTTCTTTTGGGTGGGCCTAGTGCTCCTCTGGGGCTGGCACAATGTAGGCAAGCACTGGAGATCTGGTGGTGTGAAGGTGCAAGTATTGATTTCTGAGGGTAATTAGTTACCAATGTCTCTAAAGGACCCTCTGAAGATGTTCTGCTGCCTCAGATTATAACCTAGTCTGCAAGATGTGCAGTGACATAAGCTTTGATCTTATCTCCTGGGGTGGTTGATGTTAGGTGGAGCTGAACTGGGCTGACCAATTGTCTGACAGTGGTGGGTGCAAGCAGCAGTTCTGATGAGGTAGTCAAGGGGATGGCATAAATGCTGGGGTTTTCTTGGTTGTATATAGTTCGGTATGATATGTTTCTCAATTGTTGGCTGTAGAGGTACTGTGCTGGGTACATGCACAGGCTTAAAAAATCCTGAGTGGCCAAGGTGGCTTAGATAGCAGCATTACCTGAGGTCTGAGATCAGACCTTCCTGAGAGCTGTGGTATTGTATCAGATGTAATGAACTGTGCCAGTTGACCTTTGGCCAGAAGATGACACTTGTGGGAAAGAGTCAGCTGCAGTGGTAGCTGTGGGCTTTCTGCTTGGCCAATGTTGCCCCAAGGAAGTTTACAGATGACCCAAGCAGTGAGTGGAGCTGTGGGAACTATCAAAGTTCCATCTCCATACTGAGATTTCAGGGGAAGGGGCTGAAGGGGAAGTGCTCCAGCTCTTAACCTGTGTGCATGATTGTTTATTCCAGTCTTCCAGCTATTTGAGTAATGCTGCCATATTGTGCAGAGGATACATAAAAGAATTTACATGGGAAGTGCAGGGTTGCTGGGGAAATGAGTCCCACCCAGCTTCCCTGTCATATTACAGGCAATCTACAGTGGCCAGGCCTTCTTATAGCAGCCCACTACAGAGAGAAACTATCTGTCACAGTGGAGTTTGCCCTTAGGGAAAATCAAAATGTCAGGTCTTCCTGTTCTCTCCCAGCCCAGCTCTAACACAGCCAGCAAGGGTTAAGTTCCCAGGAAATGGTAGCTTGAGCTGTTCAGGGCTCTTTTTCCATGCACAACTTCATGTGGGTTTTGGCAGTGCACAGCTGTGGATAACGTAGTTTCTCATGAGGGAGTGGAATCCTTTGAGACTCAGGGAGACTTTTAAGTCCATGGCAGGGGAACAGAACTCCTGAGTTCCCCTCACTAACCTCCCTCACCATGTCCATAGTTTGTGGAGGCTGCTTATAGTTTGTGTGGTGACCTGAGAGAGTCTGCCTAGTTTCAACCCAGATAGATTTTTATCTTCTTTGCATGTTGTGGGTCCTGTCATTCTCTGTTGAGTCATGGAGTATGCTGCCAGTCCTGTTCTTCTCTGAGAGCTGAGGCATTTTTTCTATTTTGGTTCACTCCATGCAAGAGACTCACTGGTTGCTATTCATTGGCCATCTTGCTCCCTTCCTAGAAGTTTTTAATTTTAACGAAGTCCAGTTTATCAATTATTTTCTTCATAAATTATGCCTTTGGTGTTTTATCTAAAAAGCCATTGCTAGACCCAAGTTCACCTAGGTTTTCTCTTATGTTACCTTCTAGAAGTTTTATAGTTTTGCATTTTACATTTAGGTCTATAACACATTTTGAGCTGATTTTTGTTAAGTGTACAATTGTGTGTCTAGTTATTTTTTATTTTTTGTGCATGTGAATGTCAAGTTGTTCCAGCATCATTTTTGAAAAGACTATTTTTGGTCCATTGTACTGCCTTTGTCCTTTGCAAAGATAAGTTGTTGATACTCTAAATAGGTCTATTTCTGGTCTCTGTATTCTGTTCCATTGATCTATTTGTCTATGCGTTCGCCAGTACCACACTGTTTTGCATACTGTAACTTTACAGTAAGTCTTGAAGTCAGATAGTGTCAGTCTTCTGACTTTGTTGTTCTCCCTCAATATTGTGTTGACTTTGTGGTTTTGTTGCCCCTCTATGTAAGTTTTAGAATATGTTTGATGATAAATAACTTACTAGAATTTTGATAGGAGTTAAATGGAATATACAGATCAAGTTGGAAAGAACTGACAGCTTGATAATATATTGCATCTTCCTATTTATGAACATAAAATAGCTCTCCAATCATTTATTCTGTTTTATGTCTGTCATCAGAGTTTTGTAGTTTTTCTAATTATATTTAATTATTTTGTTGAATTTAAGTATATGTTTTTAGATGTTAATGTAAATGACAATATGTTTTTAATTTCAAATATATAGGAAAGCAATTGACATATCCTGCAGCCTTGCTATAATTGCTTATTAGTTCCAGGAAAGCTTTTTTTTTGTTGTTATATTTGTTGATTCTTTTAGGTTTACTACATAAATTGTCATTTCATCTGCAAACACAGAAAGTTTTATTTCTTCCTTCCCAATCTGAAGGTCTCTTATTTTATTTTTTTGGCTAGTACTTCCAGTATGATGTTGAAAAGCAGTGGTGAGAGGAAATTGTTTCGCTTTGTTTCTGACCTTAGTTTCTCATCATTAAGTATGAGGCTTTTTGTAGATTTTTTTAAATCAAGTTTTCCTTTATCCTAGTTTGTCAATAGTTTTTGTCAAAAATGGCTGTGCATTTTGTTAAATGCTTTTTCTGCTTCTGTTGATATGGTCATATATTTTTTTTTCTTTATCCTGTTGATGCAATGTATTACTTTAACTGATATTTGAATGTTGATCTTGCATATCTAGAAAAAAATTCCACTTGGTTGTCATGTATAACTTTTTATATACGTTGTTGGATTCAATTCACTAATTTTTTTGAGAATCATTATGTTTATGAGATAAATTAATCTGTTTTCTTGTACTGTCTTTGTTTGGTTTTGGATTAGGGTAATGCTGGTCTCATTGGATCAGTTAAGAAGTATGTCCTGCTCTCTTCCTCGGCACTGCTTACCAAGGTGGCAGCCATCTCCTACCTGGCACCATGGCTGCCCTCAGAACCCTGGTGAAACCCAAGATCACCAAAAAGAGGACCAAGAAGTTCATCCGGCGCCAGTCAGACCAATATGTCAAGATTAAGCATAACTGGCAGAAGCCCAGAGGTATTGACAATAGGTGCGTAGAAGATTCAAGGGCCAGATCTTGATGCCCAACATTGGTTACAGGAGCAACAAGAAAACAAAGCACATGCTGCCTAGTGGTTTCCAGAAGTTCCTGGAATTGTTAAAGGAGCTGGAAGTGCTGCTGATGTGCAACAAATCTTATTGTGCTGAGATTGCTCACAATGTTTCCTCCAAGAACCTCAAAGCCATTGTAGAAAGAGCAGCCCAGCTGGTCATCAGAGTCACCAATCCTAATGCCAGGCTGCGTATTGAAGAAAATGAATAGACAGCTTATGCGCATGTTTTGTGTTTAAACAAAACCATAAAAACTGCAAAAAAAAAAAAAAAGAAGTATTTTCTTTGCTTCTAATCATATCTAATATGTTCTAAAAGAGGCTGTAGATAATTGGTATACCTTTTCTCTAGATGTTTGGTAGAAAATCACTAGAGAAACCATCTAGACCAGGTGCTTTCTATTTTGGAAAGTTATTAATCAGGTAGTTTCGGTAAGATGGCAACGGCATAGGTGGACTTGTGAGAGTCTCTGAACGTGAGTTCCCAAAAAGACTCTTACTTTTCTTCCCCCCCCCCCCTGCCCACCACCAGCTGCACTGGTCTGAGGCCCAGGGATCCTCGGTCCCAGGCAGGGCCGGATATTGTGACCCCCGCTGCTGCTGCTCCACTATACATGACTCCTACCTGCGTGGGAGTCTCGGGTCTCAGTTTCCTCCCTGGCTACATCGTCTCACCCAGCACCCATTACCAAGCCGCCTGTCACCCAGGGAGGCTCTGGGTGCCCGCTCCTCAGAGATACGTTTCCATTTCTGACTGAAGTACCTGTGAGGGGCCCAAGGCCATTCTCGCCACTCACCGCCTGCCCTTTGGAGCTTTGGAGCTCTGGAGCTCTGGGCCACCCTGGCTGAGGCACTCAGCGTACGACCCCATGCTTGTGTAAGGGAACAGCATATCTTAAGGAGGTGGTGATCAGAGGCTCTCAGCTCCAGAGGAGGGAACTCCCGACCCCCTCCTCCACCCCAGCCCACTGGTGGTACCCTGGATCCAGCGCCCAGCTGTGCAGCTGATTCCCGGTGCCTCCCACACCACCACAGTTCATCATAGTGGATCGCCCAGGGACCCAGATGAGCGGAGAGAAAGGATCCGTGAAAGAGAAACTGCCACCTCGCCATTCTCCAGGTGGAGATTTGCATTGCCCCACCCACCTATGAGCAGCCTCCACCTCGGTTCCTAAGGTAATGTTGCTAAACAGGAGACAAAGCCCCTCCCCTACGCTGAATCAGACAAAGGCAACTAAGCATTGCAGAACTCCCAGGCAGCAGGCTAAAAGAGCAAACCCAAGCTGCGAGTAAATTTAGTTGTCTGCAATGAAAGCAAAGGGGAGAGGCTGGAGATCAGAGCTGAAGAGACTTAGACACTCAGGAAAGATTCCAGAGCAAGTCTGATTTCTTATTTTGACTTTTGATTTTATCATTTTGATTGTTTTGCCCACTTTTGTTTGCTTATTGACTTACACTATCTGTTTGTGTTAGGCAAAACGCATCAAAAGACATGATTTTATTGGTCTGTCTTTGTGTAGCTACCAGTATTCTTTAGGGAATTTTCCTTGCATTTGTTTTCACTCCTCTCTGGCCTTGTGTCACTTTTTCACCTGTTAGTTGGTACATATGTCTGTTTTCCCTCTCACTCTTCTCTCTTTCTAACTTCCTATTGACCCCCTTGACATTATTTTCCTCTTTTGTACCTCCTTTTGCTCCAGGGACCAAACCTATATACCGCTGCACAGACAGATTGTAAAGCAGTGGGAAATAGGTTCCAGTGGGCTCATACACCAGTTGGTGGATGCTGAAATCAGCATATAGATTCTGAATCCCAGCTTCCCCCTCAATTAAACCTCAAAATTGCAAAAAGTACAGCCCGCAGCCCACACTCCAACTTCAAAAGTGAACAAAGCCAGAGGACCCTCATAAGGAAGAACAGGAGATTGTACAAGCAAAGCAAAAGCAACCCCACCTTCCCTGAAAAACAGAATTAAAGAAGGGAAGGGAAAGGGGGAGAGAAAGAAAAGTCTACACAAATGAAAAAAAGCCAAAAGAAGAATATGGGTCTCTCCCAGACCCCTGGGAGGGCAGACACTGAGAAAACTGACTTCAGAATGCAAACAATGAAGAGCCCCCAGAATGACTGGTCTCAAACTACAAACCTAGATATCAAGACATTAATGGAGAGAT
>CAUYQG010153529.1:0-20045 GCA_963574415.1 Tarsius wallacei
GCACTCCAGTCTGGGCGAAAGATTGAGGCTTCAACTCAAAAAAAAAAAAAAAAAAAAAAAAACCATAAACTTTACTCAGGGGAAAAAGTATCACAATGCACTGTGCACTTGTAGTCACCTTGCCAGGGCTTTTCTTGGTCATAGAGGTTGAGATGAACATGTAATTCAGGAGTGAGGTGTTCCATTTATGTGGGCTGGGTTTTCAGAATTCTTACATTTTACTCCCCAAAAAGATCACCTTTAGGGAGTCAAGAAAAGGGTCCATGAGCCTGTGTTGCCATTAAACTTTCAATGGCTCCTAGGGTAGATCAGACATTATTTGCAGTCTTCTTCTTAACCTCACTGACCTTACTTTCAAGGGACTCAAGTTATTCCTTTTTACAGAGATTTCTTTAATTAGCCTTCTAGCTAATCTCCCTGCCTTTCGATTAGGTATTGGAAAACTGTTTCCTACAGGCCAAATCTAGGTCACTCCCTGTTTTTATATTGCCCATAATCTCAGAATGGTTTTTACATTTCTAAATGGTGGAAAAACTAAAAGAAGAATATCTTATGACATATAAATTATGTGAAATTTGAACATTAGTATCCACAAATAAAGTTTTATTGAAACAGAACCACATGTGTTTGCTTACCCAGGATTGAAAACCACCATTGTAGTCTTTCTTTATTCAAACAGACCTCTACACTACTACAGGGGCTATCTTTTAAAAATGCAAACTCTAGTGAATGTGGTTAGAGATTTTTAAAAAAACATTAAACAAGTAGATCAGGGCTTTTATTTGTTTCTTCACAGTTTAATTTCTGTGATAGAACATGCTGGTTAGCATTGTGCCAGACCATGGGTGAGTTAAAATTGTTTCCTTTTTAAGTGGTTGATTTGGCTAGCGTAATCCACATGTCAATGTAATGAGCATTGATCTTCTCACTAAAAAATAGAAAATGTATCATATGTTCATACTGTAGGCATTTATAAATAACTAGCTTTTCTTATTTCTTTTCTTGTTAGGGGCAGCATTTTTTTTTTATTCCCAGTGAAGCAGATACACCTAAGTTTGAAGTGATAGAGTTCACAGAGAAGTGAGGGACAGATGCATGAAGAGTGCTTCAGTCACCCAAGGACAGATGATAAGGAATGTCAGGTCCTACATTTTCTTACTAGTGTATAGGATATTTTAAATAATGGTATCCATTAGTAAGGAACAGTAATGTAGACTTAGGGAGGGAGTGTTACAGTGTTGGCAAAGTGTCCCAGAATTCAAAGTGAAGTACTGTAGTTCATCTGGGTTGTGGCCAGTTCATTGCTGAAGGAAGCTGCCCATAACTGATTATTTTAAATAGAATGAATAAAGATACCTAACTTAGCTTCTGGGGAAAGTACTTTTTCTTTAGAGAATGCATGTTATGATGTTATATTGGGAACAAACAGGAAAATGGGATTTATGTTATAAGATTAAGTCTTCATAACCTATTTTGTTAGAAAGTCTCTATTAATTAAAGGAAGAGCTGTTATAATTACTGAATGGTGCTCTTTTAACAGTTTTTGTGAAAGAAGAATGAAGACTATCAGTAGATATTTAATAAACATGGGTAGAAGTTAGTATCAGATGTATTGAGTAAGACAGCCTTGGGTTAAAATCCAGTAAAAACTGGTTTTGTCATTTGATTTCAGTGAGTTACCATATGTTTGAGTGTTCTCATATGTGAAATAGGTCTTTATTACATAGCGCTTTGAGGAATTGTGTGAAGTGCCTGGCAGATAGTAGTCAGTAATTGTTGGCGGCCTTTTTCTCTGGTCTTAAATACATATTTGAAAGAACAAAACACTTTACTATTTTTTGATATATTGAATATTAATTCACAGGAGAGTGAGGTGGAAGAATTCCTAGAGAGTTTAAAAACCTAGAAATTAAATGTGAGTTGAAACACTGATCCTTATAAAAAGAATCCATCCCCATATACAAAAATTAACTCAAGATGGATTAAAGACTTCAATGTTACACCTGAAATCATAAAAGTCCTAGAAGAAAATCTAGGAAAAATTCTTAAGGACATCAGCCTAGGAAAATAATTTATGGCTAAAACCCCAAAAGCAAATGCAACTAAAAAATAAATAAGTGGGGCTTAATTAAACTAAAAGCTTCTGCACAGCAAAAGAAATAATCAACAGAGCAAATAGGCAACTTGCAGAATGGTAGAAGATATTTGCAAACTATGCATCTGACAAAGGACTAATATTCAGAATCTACAAAGAACTTAAACAAATCAGGAAGAAAAATACAAATAAACCCATTAAAAAATGGGCAAGTAGCCTGGCACATTGACTCATGCCTATAATTCCTGCACTTTGGGAGACTGAGGTGAGAAGATTGCCCAAGCCTACGGGTTCAAGACCAGCCTGGGCAACTTGGTGAGACCTTATCTCTACAGTGAATCAAAAAATTAGCCAGGTGTGGTGGCGCGTGCTTGTAAAAGTTCCAGCTACTTGGAAGGCTGAGGTGGAAGGATCGCCTGAGCCCAGCAGGTCAAGGCTGCAGTGGCCATGAGTGTGTCACTGCATTCTAGCCTGGGCGACAGAGTGAGACTCCGACTCAAAAAAACCCCAACATGAACAGACATCTCTCAAAAGAAGATATACAAATGGCAAAAAAACATGAAAAAATGCTCAATATCACTCATCATCAGGGAAATGCAAATTAAAATCACCTTACATCAGTCAGAATGACCATTATTAAAAAAATCAAAAAACAGTAGATGCTGGCATGAATGTGGAGAAAAAGGAACACTTAGATAATGTTGATGGGAGTGTAAATTAGTACAGCCTCTATGGAACGCAGTATGGAGACTACTCAAAGAACTAAAAGATCTACCATCCGATCTAGCAATTCTACTACTAGATATCTATTCTAAGGAAAGATTTCTACTCAAAGAACTAAAAGATCTACCATCCGATCTAGCAATTCTACTACTAGATATCTATTCTAAGGAAAGATTTCATTGTAAAACAAGACACCTGTACCCACATGTTCATCACAGCATAGTTCACAATAGCAAAGATGTGGAATCAACCTAAATGCCCGTCAACGGATCAGTGGATAAGGAAATGGGGTGTGTCTTTGCCATGGACTCCTACACAGCTATTGAAAAGAATGAAATCATGTCCTTTGCAGCAACATGGACAGAGCTGGAGATCATCATTCTAAGTAAACCGATTCAGAAACAGAAAACTAAATACCACATGTTCTCACTCATGTGAAAGCTAAACAGTCACAAGGATGGAAATAATAAACACTGTGACCAGGGTTCAGAAACTACCTGCGGGGGCACGGTGCTCACTCTCTGGGGAATGGGCCACCTGAGACCCGATCCCCACCACTACACAATATGTCCATGTAACGAATATGCATGCATACCCCGAACCTAAAATTTAAAAGTAAATACAAATAATCCATATAACTTATAGAATTGCTTTCTTAGAATTTGAAGTACAGCTAGGAAAGATTATAATAATACATGTTTTCTTTAAATAAAAGGAAATAAGTGAAATTTCAACAGAGGCAGATGACCCATTCAGTGATGATAGGCCATGGGTAGATTTTTCTTTAATTTTTTTTCCCCAACTGTGTCAAAAATGTGTTATGTTTGCTTTTCAGATAGCATCTTACTTTGCCAATGTTTCTAAGTATACTTTATCCAAATGAAGTAGCTTATGTATTAACAGCAGAACTGAAGTAATATTTAAACTGATTTGTATTTTAAAAGTATTTGCACCCTGGGGCAAAATATATGATTGCCTATCCCTTTGAGTATCTTTTTGTATGGTAAGTCATTTCATGAATCTGACAAATTAGTGTATAGTGTTTTTAAAATTGTTGTGATCACACTGGACTCAGAGATACGAATATCTTCTGCCAGTTTATTTACTATTTTGTATTATCATTGTATATCTGGAATCAGATTGTTCAAATGCTGCCATACTTGCTAGTTTAACAGCCCTCTGCAAAATATACATGGATTGGATTTAATTACTGGAAATAATTATTTAATTATTGTTAGGTCTTACATGTAGTAAATATACTTAGACTGTATATCAATAATGAATTTTAAAACAGGCCATGTGTTTAAAAAGCAGTAAGTGTTAGTACATGAACATGAGTTCCATGACAAAGTATAAACAGTAGCATAAATAGACGATATGGGAAGAGTAGTTTTTGTAATCTGCTTGCAGCTACAACTCCTTTTCTTGTCAAGTTAAAAATAAGACAAACGTTTGTGTGAAAGAAAGAACAAAGGAAATTGCTGATGCCTTAATAACAGTTTTAATCTGATTAAAATGATGGCAGATTTACAGACATATAGATCACTGTGTTAAAGCTTTAGCTTAGTTTCGTCTCATTTTTTGTCTTACACTCTGTGTTCTCAAGCTGTTGATTTCTGTCTTACTGTGCCTATCTAGATGAATTTATTTATGATGAGCAATTTTTCTGTTTCTGTACAATTTAGGGAGTTATTTATAAAATCAAATTTGTGGCCGGGCATGGTAGCTCATGCCTGTAATCCCAGCACTTTGGGAGGCTGAGGTGAGAGGATTGCCCGAGCCCATGGGTTGAAGACCAGTCTGGGCAACTTGGTGAGACTTATCTCTACAGTAAGTCAAAAAATTAGTCAGGCATGGTGGAGAGTTCCTGTAGTTCCAACTACTTGGATGGCTGAGGCAGAAGGATCGCCTGAGCCCAGCAGGTCGAGGCTGCAGTGGCCGTGAGCACCGGGGGGGGGGACCAAGTTTGTTATGCTTTTCTTAAATTGCACGAGGGAGTATACTCTTTCTTATTTCTTTAACAATGAAGAGATCATATAATGAAGTTGATTTGTTTGCATATAATTTTAAAGATCATGATGAAATACACTGAAGATCTGGTTTTTGTCCTTTATTGATTTCTCTTATTTGTTGGTTTTTATCTCTCATCAGACATACACATGTAATTCTTATGTAGTAAAACATACAGTCCTAGGGATTATTTAATGTACTTCAGATAAGTAAGCAGCTGTAATTCACTTAGACATTGCTTTAAATCAGATCTTCTAAACTGGAATTCTGAGAGTGAGCTTCAGTGCTGATGACAGTCCTTCATTATTTGCAAATTAGAGTATGTGTATTTTCAGTAGGAGAAATACCTTCACTTTTTTTTTTTTTGAATAACAGATTTCTTTATTGGCAATATGAGGGATTTATAGCACATTGTATTTGGCCTCCGCATTTTTCTTTTACTTTACTTTATTGTGAAGATTTGAGGCACGAGTCAGGGTCAGGTACACAAGGAATCTGTGTGCAAGTGAGGTTTGGGCCTCCGACTGATCCTCACTCCCCCTGGCTGAGGACCAGATACCCTTTGTGTTGTTACGTGCCCCGCCCGTCCCCTGGAAGTGTCCCCTTATGCTGTTGTAATAAGCTTTCAGGCCCCACTTAAGAGTGAGAATATGTGGCCTTTGGTTCTTTGTTTCTGTGATAGATCACTAAGTATGATTGCCTCCATCTCCATACAATTTGCTGTGAAGTCCATGATTTTGTCCTTCTTTATGGCTGTGTAATACTCCATAGTGTATATATACCACACTTTCTTTATCCGGTCTACTTTTGATGGTTGGTTCCATGTTTTTGCTGTTGTGAATAGTGTGGAAATAAACGTGTGTGCAGGTGTC
Source organism: Tarsius wallacei (assembly GCA_963574415.1). NCBI lineage: Eukaryota > Metazoa > Chordata > Mammalia > Primates > Tarsiidae > Tarsius > Tarsius wallacei. Next base: position 5,701 of record CAUYQG010153529.1, read on the forward strand.
TTTTTTTTGTAGAATGATTTGTATACCTCTGGGTATATTCCCAGAAGGGGGATTGCTGGATCATATGGAAGGTCAATTTCTAGTTCCTTTAGAAATCGCCACACTGCTTTCCATAGTGGTTGAACTAGTTTGCACTCCCACAGTATTCCCTCTTCTCCATACCCCCTCCAGTTTCTGTTGTTTTTTGATTTATTAATGATGACCATCCTTACTGTGATGTTAGGTGATAATCTCAATGCGGTTTTGATTTGCATTTCTCTGATGATTAATGACTTTAAGGGGGGAATGTAAGTCGTTCCCACAAAAATAAGGGTAGGAACCATGGCTTTGTATAGAAAAAATCTTCAAATATTTTAGTGATCCAGATTATAAGAAACAAAAACAGAGGCCAGGTGTGGTGGCTCAAACCTGTTATCCCAGCACTTTGGGAGGCTGAGGTGAGCAGATTGCCTGAACCCACAGCCTCGAGACCCGCCTGGGCAACTTGGCAAGACCTCATCTCTACAATAAATCAAAAAATTAGCCAGGTGTGGTAGCAAATGCCTGTAGTTCTGGCTACTTGGTAGGCTGAGGCAGAAGGATCGCAGGTCAATGCTTGGGTGGCCTTGCATGTGCCACTGCACTCCAGCCTGGACAACTCCAACTCAAAAAGAAAGAGAGAAAGAAAGAAAAACAAATTATAGATATAGTAGTTTTAAAATGTAGGTAATACCAGAGAAGATGTTTTATCAATCTCATTATCTATTTGCTTATGCTCTTTTTACTTCATGCAGATGGAGGAAGCGAGGAACCACCGGATCGAAGACAGTCAAGTGTAGACTCTCGCCAAAGCCGCTCTGGGCAAGGTACGTTTTTGTCAAATTGATCACTATTTTTTTTTTTTAAGGAAGAAAGATTTATTGAGAGAACAAAAAAGCTCCCACAGTGGGAGGGGACCTGAGGGGGTTGACAGATGTCAGATATTCCTTTCTAGTACTTAATTTGGTGACTGGGGTGTTTGCAAGGTCTAATTTAGATAATCTGGTTTCTCATTTAGAATTTAAATGATATCTCAAAATTCTATATGAAATCATTTATTCAAGATAGGAGAAAATGAAACATGGTCTAGTGTCATTTTTAAAATGATATTAAAGTTTTAAGTAAATTTGAAGCATTATGGTATATGTCTGGATATCACTTTTGGGATGTAACCAAAAGTACATTCTTAACAATAGTGTTTATTGGAGTATCATCACACAATGGCTTTTCTTTATTTACTTCATCAGTGTAGTATTTGTTGTCTTAGCTCCCTCAAAAGAAATGGTTTTTGTTTGTAATCACTGTATTATTTTAGGTTCTTCTTAGTTTCCTTTTTCATTTAAACTTTATTATCATAGGCTTTTGATTAATTTTTGAAGGGACAACTTCAAAACTAGGTTAAAAACATTTTGAGTCAGATTGGCCTTTCCTAACTAACTTATTTAAAATTGTATGACTGCCAGCTCTACATTCCTTTTTCTTCATCGAACTTATCACCTTCCTTCTTGTTTTGTTGGTTTTCTCTGTTCCACGCTAGAGCGGGTATTCTGTGATAGCAGAGATATTTGTTTGTTTTGCTTATCGCCGTGTCTGCAGTGCCAGGAATAATACCTGGTATACAGTAGTCACCAAATAAGTGCTGTTGAACGAATGAATCGATCTCTAAGAGAACTGAGAATGCAGAGTGATGGATACATCCCAAAATTTCAGGCACTCATTTACTGAGTTTGGTTTTCAGAGAATCTTTAATAGCATAAAATAAAATAAAGCTTGGACTTACAAATTGTACAGTTTGTAATCCTGTAAAAGCTCCAGGTTCATTTACACTGTCTATACTCATGTTCTGTTTTTTTTCCAACTTTACTCGTCCCAAGTTTTAGAGCTGTACCATATTCACAAAATTCTTTGTTGCAGAATTAAAAGGGGAATTAATATTCTTAGGTTGATTTTGAAATTTGAACTTGTACTTAATTAAATAATAAGCATGTATTATGGGTATATTAGGAATTTTTCTACATTTTCACTCTTTTTGCTGTATGTGTATGTGTGTGTATGTGTATAAAAGAGAAATTAAGAAAACGGGATCATGTATGTAAAACCCTAAAAATAAATTTATTACAAAAATTGTAGTAATTACTAAATGTCTTTAATTTTTATTAAATATCACAGATGTATATGTGTGAAATAAGCATTTTATCTAATTCTCTCTGAGCTTTGCCAGTTAAAGTATTTTTCAAATTAATAAGTATAATTTAAATTTTATTAGCAAAAACTAAACTTCAAATAACAAAAAACAGAAATTTCCATGATCCAGAGCACAGCTACCTGATTTATTTGAAGTCACCAGGAATTGTATCATTATCTCAGAGTGAATTGATAGTAAAAGCATGTTTCTTACTTCTTAGAGATTTTATTTGTAATGTCTCCTTATTCGAAAGAAAGAAAAAGTAATCCATCTATGAGTTGAAATGAATGCGAACAGTATTATCAGGAGCAAAAGATGGATGAACATATGCTTATTTTTTTTTAACATATTTTTTATTTTAAAGTTGTGGGGTACAGTTAAGGGTTAGGTATACAAATATTCATTGCACTTATACTTTTTTTATTTTAAAGATGTGGGATACAGTTCAGGATTAGTCACATAAGTGGTCATCGTACAGGTAAAGTTTGGGCCTCCTTTGGGTCCCCACTTTGCCTGGTTTTGAGGTCAGGCACCTTTTTTGCAATTATGTTCCCCCTCCTCTCTCCACTGGCAGTTTCCCACTACTGCCAATCCTTTCTTATAGTATTATGGTAAATATTCAGGGTCCGCTTATGAGTGAGAACATGTCATACTCAGATTTTTGTTTCTGTGATAGATCACTGAGTATTATAGACTCTAAATCCTTCCAAGTTGCTGTGAGGTCCATAATTTTGTCCTTCTTTATGGCTGCGCAATATTCCGTCATGTATATGTACCACATTTTAAAAATCGAGTCCACTTTTGATGTGTAGTATGGTTTTTTTATGTTTTTGCTGTTGACACACATATACGTTTGCTCCTTCCAGAAACCCACTGAAAAAAGATCAGTAAAGGGGGATTGGAGGGGAGACAGTGTCAACACAGTGTTAGAAACTGGACAGTACGTGAATAACCGAAAACAACTCTAAACTCAGTACCAGAGGAAGTCCACAGAACAGCCTCCAGAAGCCTTGAAAAGCTCCAGAGTGACAGACAGCATGTGGAATTAGAGAGGAAAGGAGGATTGACTGAATGCAGATGGGGGAGGAAGCATTTGGCTCCGGGGACCTCCTCCTCGAAACGCCCTCTCCGGTCGCCTGGGCAAGTGCCCGGCTCCCACCCCTAGCCATGGCGGGAGCTCAGAATGTATTGTCTGGAGCGGGGAAAGACAGAAACTCTCGAGCCTGGAAGACACAGGCCTAACTGAGGGCAGGAGTCTTATGCCAAAAATGGGAGAATTGGGCTCCAGATATCCTTCTCCTACTTTTGTCCTGCTGGGCTCCCAGAGTACTAGCAGTTAAGCCTTTATAGTCCAGGAGTGAGGTTGAAAAAGTTTTTCCTGGGGAATCTGACAACAAAGAAAGATGAAAGAAGAAAGGAAAAAAAATGCAGTCATCAGAGACTCCTCAAATAAACAGTCTAGCTAGATCGTTCCATGTATCAAAGCTGCCAGTCAGCTTTTTAACCCTCCACCTGTAAACGTGAACAGCTAATCAAGGATTACTAGATATTTGAAAAATTCCTCTGCTGTATGAAAGATAGAAATGAAAATAAACAGACTAAAACACCTTGGAGAGAACATAAATTTTGTAGAGGAAAATTGCAGAACTGTTATTATCCTCAGGAATAAGAGAAAATAATGCAGCCAAGAAGCAAGAAGGAGGTACTGTGAAAGAGTGATGGTTTTTTTAAAAAGGCTTTTAAATATTGAAATTCTAATAGCAGAAATTAGGAGGAACTTCACAGAAGTATCAGATTAATGTTGAAGGAATCTGAAAAAAATAGCAAAAGGACAAAAATTATAGAAAAGTGAAGAGTGTTAAGAAACTCACAGGGTCAGTCCTATTTAAGTAATAGTAGTTCTCAAAGAGAAAGAAAATAAAGAAATAATCAACAAAATGATTCAAGAGAATTTTCTTAGCTAAAGAGCATGAGGTTTCCTGATTGGAAAGGAGCCACCTGTGCTCAGTACAGTGGATGGAAGTAGACATAAATTAAGGCACATTGTTGTGAAATTTCTAATCACCAGGGCCATACGCTTCTTTCATGCTTCCAGAGAGGAAGCAAAACTTGTCACATGCAAAGCAACGAATCAGTTGACTTTGAGAGAACAGCATTTAGTACAAATATTTTCATTATCTATTTGGACTTCTCAGTGGTAGCATTGGAAACCAAATGAAAAATGAAGTATTATCTTCAGAATTCTGAAGGAAAATGATTTCAGTCTTTGAATCTCATATGAATTGAATTTTATATTGTATGCAGTGAAGCTATTAATCAAATATAAGAATAGAATTAGGGTGTCTTAAGCACGTAAAATTAAAACAATCTACCTGCCTTCTTCACTTTTTAAGGAATCTGTTGGAGTATGTGATACATCAAAATAAGAAAATCAGCCAAATAAAAGAAAGAAATGAGTTGCAGGAAACAGGAAAGTCAATAAGCCAGACAGTGAATAGTTTGGGCTAGAGGGCTACCTGTCCAGATTGGAGTAGATTGGAAACCTCAGAAGAGTCTTCTTCAGGAAAATGAATCTGATAGAAACCTGATGTCATTAAGTATCTTTTCTGGAAGTTTTAGACAACTGGCAAAAGACTCAGGGTGAATTGGTGTTACATATATAAAGTAATAAGCAAAGGAAAATTTTGAACTCCATGGAAAGCAAATAATCTGTAGGAAAGGGTATGTTAGAATTGTAAGTCTTTAGTTCTTCAGCAGAGTCCAGACTAGCTGATATTCAAGTACCAGTTTACTTCAGTGTTTGGTACAAATATTTTCATCATCTATTTGATTTGGACTGTTATGGTAGAGAAGCAATGTTCTAACAGGGCGGGCAAATCTAGCCTATGGCTTGTTTTTGAATTGTTGATGTGTTTGATTTGCTGAGAATCCTACTTTTGCATCTGTGTTGATATGAAATACTGACTGTTAGTTTTCTTGTCTTATGTTGTTTCTATTTAGTTTTGGTATCAGGGTAATGTTGACCTCATAGAGTAAGGTGAAAGTTGAAGGGCATTTCCTCCTCTTGTATTTTGTAGGCATTTTGTATAGAATTGACTATCTTAAATACTCCTTCACTGTTTAATACAACTATTCAGAAGCCATCTGGGCTTATACTTTTCTTTGCTGGAAGGTTTTTAAATATAAATTAAATGTGTTTAATAAATATAGGACTATTCAAATTACGTGTTTCTTCTTGAGAAACGTTTTAATATCTGTAGACACTACAGTGGTATCAGTTCTCTCATTTCTGATATTGGTAGTGGGTTTTCTTTCTCTCTGTCCTGATCATCCTGAACTGAGATTGATCAGTTTTACGGATCTCAAAGAATCCGTTTCAGTTGTTACTCATTTTCTGTATTGCCTTCCTGTCTTCTGTTTCACTTATTGCGATTTTGTTCTCATTTCCTTTCTTCTGTCTGCTTTGGGTGTAATTTTCTCTTCTTTTTCTTGTTTTTTTTGTAAAGGCAGAGTCTCAGGTAAGGTGAGAACCTTCTCTTTTAACATAAGAGTTTAGTGCTATAAATTTTCCTCTAATACTGCATTAGCTATGTTTCATAAATTTTGATAAGTAGTGTTTTTATTTTAATTTAATTCAAAATACTCTTGATTTCTTCTTTTGACCCCTCGTTACTTAGAAGTGAACATTTGGAAAATGTTCAGATATCTTTCTTTTATTGATTCCTAATTTAATTATGGTCAGATAATGCAGTTTTATTAGTTGAGTCATTTAAAATTTATTGAGACTTGTTTTATCGCCCAGGAAATGATCTGTCTTAATAAATGTCCTGTGTGCACTGAAGAAGGCTGCATTGTGCTGTCTTGGGGTAGAAGACTCTGTAAACGTCAGTCTGGTCAAGTTGGTTGATAGTGTTGTTCAGATCTTCTGTATCCTTGCTGATTTTCTGTCTGCTGCTTCTGTTGTTGATAGGTGAGGAGTATTGATCTCAGGCTGCAAGTTTGGAGTTGTCTGTGTGTCTTTGCAGCGCTGTCATAGTCCTCATTCCACTTACCCTGTGGTCAGGAAGAGGGATTTCCCCCTCAGAGGTTTTCTTGTCTCCGCCACTACTGCTGCCAGTTGTGAGCAGCTTGCCTGGGGGCAGGACTGGATTTGAAAAGTTAAAGAAGAAAAGCCAGGGGACCGCCCCCATTCTCTCTCTCAGTGCCTCGCAGAGGCCCCCCAATCCCACTCTCTAAACATATCTCTTTCTGTTTGTTTCTGGTGTGTAGTTCCAGGATTTGGACTCAGGCTGGGAGTTTTGGGGACATAAAAATAACAGGAAACTCATCGCTAAGTGGGTTTGCCTACTACTACTACTACTACTGCTGTTTGCAGAGTCCTCACATTGCTGGTTCATCGTTCTTTCCAGGGTTTTCAGTTACATTCGGGGATTTTAGTTACATTCAGCTAAGGCAGTACTGACTCCATCTTAACCCAGATGCAGGGCCCTTCCTTATTAAACATTTTTTATTTTGTTGTTGGTATGCATTTAGAACCTATCCAATCTGATATTAAAAATATAAATCTGTTGAATAATATTTGGAAGCTCTGAACCTAAATGATAAATCCCTCTGAAATATCTTTATTTCTGGTCCTATATTTCTTCTGAAAATTTTAACTTCTTGTTGATTCTTTTATATGATAAGTCTATTTTCATAAAATGAAACTTGAAAGTAACCCTCTAACCAAGAGTTCTTTATTAGCTTAGGATGTTAGGGATGTGTCAGAATGTGTTTGTATATTTTAGTCATATTTTCTGGTTTTTTGTTGTTTTGGTTTTTTGCTTTGTTTTTGTTTTGAAATAATCTCATTCTGTCGCCCAGGTTGGACTGCAGTGGTGTGATCATAGCTTACTGTAGCCTCGATCTCATGGGCTTAAGTGATCCTCCCATTTCAACCTCCTGAGTAGCTAACAGTACAGGCGTGTACCACCGTGCCGGGCTAGTTTTTGTATTTTTTGTAGAGTCAAGGTCTCACCTTGTTGCTAGGCTGTTCTTGAACTCCTGACCTCAGGCACTCCTTCCACTTTGGTCTGCCAAAGTGTTGGGACTACAGGTATAAGCTATTACATCTTCATACTTTCTATTTTTAAATGTGAGTTATAGTGATTTCCTTTAATTAAAAAAAAAATGACTTTACCAAGTAATGTGGACATTCAAATAGGATACGTTAGGGCTCCTTCCTCTTTCACTCCTCTAAAGTAACAAATATTACCCATATTTGAAGATTTTTGAAAATGAAGTACAATTTTAGTGTTCCTGTGCTCTCTCAGTTAACAGTATCGTGTGACCATCCCTCCAGGAACATACTTAAATTCTAATTTCTTAAAATCTGTGTAATGGTCTATAGCATAAATAACCTATGATGTATTCCACCAACCTATGATGTATTCCACCATTTCCTCATCTATGAGTGTTAAGATTTACAGAGAGATTTATGATGATGTATTTAAAATCATATTAAACTCTTGGAATATGTAGCCTCAAGCACATTTTGTATCAGAACATATTACATATCCTACTTAGCATTGTGATAATTGACCTAATTAATGCTAGAAGCCTTTAGCCACTCCTTGCTTATCCATATTTATGAAAGAAAAAGTAAAAGCTTGGCAGCTGAAAAGATTAGAGGAGATAAGTTGACCATCTAGAAAGATTTTATTTTAAAATATTCCTATGTGAGTTTTTCTAGTAAGAGATAAAAGTCATAAGAACCCTTTCAAAAACTATAAATTTTAGTGAAAGGTTATAACAAGTTCATAAAAAAGTTGAGGAAGGAGTCTGTTTGGAAAGCCTGGGATAAAACTATTGTAGAGCGAGTACAGTTTTTTGTTCTGTGTTGTTTAACTTGAGGAGCAAGCTGGACTTACTGTTTTGTTTCTGGTGAAGATCGAAGGGCTAGTTCCCACAAGGGGGCAGGCCAAGACCGCCTGCGGGGGGCATAAGTAGCGTAATAGAATTGATCCTAAATTTACTAAGACGGAGGGGGAATCACAAGGGGGTAGAAATGAGCGGGGAGGTGACTGCTTGGTCACCCCATGGATGGTGCCGTATACCGGGGCCATTTACCCGCCGGTTCCCCGGGGCATGTGTGGACTCTTGGCAGGCTGGACACTCAGCTGTGGCTTTAGTTGGATTCCTAGTGTTAATGAGTGGCAGTCCATGTTGCTGAGCCCATGTGTGCTTCATGCCTCGTTAGTAAGCCTGTTGGGCAATGACAGAGTGACTGGGTAGGACATTTTCACTGCCTAAGACTGGCAGAGTCCCTAAAACAGATTGTCTTATCAACCAGATTCAGCAGCTCCTTTTCTGCAGGCATTCGCATGGGGCATAAATTGCTTTACATGTTGTGCCCTGTCAAAGAGATCTAGCCAAATTCCTTGATTCCAGATCTCTTTGTAATCAATGTTCTAATTGTCCCTTGCAAGTCACTTAAAATATTCCTATGTGAGTTTTTCTAGTAAGAGATAAAAGTCATAAGAACCCCTTTAAAAACTATAAATTTTAGTGAAAGGTCATAACAGGTTCATTAAAAAGTTGAGGAAGGAGTCTATTAAACATTCTCTATGAGTCAGTGTAGAACAGTCCTTTTGTTGTCTCTCATTACGGAGAAAATGAACAACTGAGTGCCCCACTCTAATTTCTGCCACTGGCAGTGTCCCTTCACCACCCCTTCAAGACAGGAATGGGGCTGTTGTGCTCTTGTCATCTACATGTCGTGTAGAACCATTATTAAGCAAGGTCTGATGTTTTTCCCCCCTCAGTTAGATGGTCATAGAGAATTCTTTATGAGATTATACATCCTGATTGAGAGAAAAATGATGTGGCAGAAGTAGGAACCATGGGCATATGGGCTACTTGCTCATGCAAGTTATTTATGACTCAGGACCTGCTCAAGCCTAGTCTCAAAGATATTGCTTCCATTTTTTTTTTTTTGAGTCAGAGTCTTACTCTGTTGCCCAACCTGGAGTGCAGTGGCATGGCATGCTCACAGCTGCCGCAGCCTCAACCTGCTGGGCTCAGGTGATCCTTATACCTCAGCCTTCCAAGTAGCTGGAATCACAGGCACGCACCACCACGTCCGGCTAATTTTTGATTTACTATAGGGATGAGATCTTGCCAAGTTGCCCGGGTTGGTCTTGAATTGCTCAAGCAATCCTCTCACCTCCGTCTCCCAAAGTGCTGGAATTACAGGCATGAGCCACCGCGCCAAGCTTACTGCTTCCATTTGATGATGAAGGACTGCAGTGTACATCCAACTTTATTACTTTGTTGGTCCAATAATACTTAGTTCAGGGTGGGCTGCCCAACTCCATGGTATTATAGTGGCACATTCATTTTGAATCCCTGTGTAAGCCAAAAAGCTGTTTTTTTCCAAAAAAGAATAATAGTTATTTGCAAAAGATGACATAGCTTTTTCCCCACAATATTAAAGGTCTGCTGAGAGTCACCTACAGTTCTGCAATAAGCCCCTTTCCAAGGTAGTTAGACGAGTCGCTACTTCCTGTTCACTCAGTCTGATCAGCATATTGTCAGTGTAGTAGACCAGCATAGTGCCTATGGAATGGAAAGGCACTTAAGATTCCTGTGGATGAGATTATGATCTAGAGCCAGATAATTAATAGGAGGTAGGACAATTAACGTGTAGCTTACTCTTGACAAATGAACACCTACTGCCCTGATGGTCTCATTTCCAGGTCAGTAGCTACAAACCGTCAGCAATGTGTTGCTATGCTTCGGCAGCCAAACCACATCTAAAACAGTACCGTTAGTAGGAATTATAACCTGAATAAGTTACAGAAACTTACTGTCCTTCTCCAAGATTTATCTGTCTTCAGCACAGGCGACCTATGCAAGTTGAATGGGGTTGTAGTAAGAGTCATTCCCCTGTGGATCTTGCTAGTCTTTGGTGGTTGGATCACGCTCTTTTACCTCTAGAGACTGATTGGACTCGATTCTGGCTGTGGATCTAGAACTTTCATGGTGTAATTACTAGGTAGTCATTGGCTATATTTAGCTATTGAGCACTTGAAATCTGACTAGTAGGAAGGACGGTGTCTCTAAATGTAGAATATGCACGAACACTAGATTTTGAGACTTTCTCTCTTCTCATTCATTTCAAGAATGTTTGCCTTTACATATTGAAGCATTTTGTAGTAGTTGCTTTGAGGTTTTTGTTTTTTAATTTCAGCATTCATGTTGTCTTAGGGTTGACATCTGTTTATTGACTTTTGCCTTTCAGGTTGAGATTTTTCTGTTTCTTCCCATGTCAGATAATTTAGGATTGTATCCTAGACATTTTGAATATTGTGAGACCCTAAGTTTTATTTAAATTCTAAGGAGAATGTTGATTTGTATATATATGTCAGTGCCCAGTCAAGCAGATTGTGTTCAAGATACAGTACTCTACCAGACTTCTGGGGTCTGTGGTCAATTATCAATTGGATTTTTTAAACATTTGCAATGCTATTTAGATCAGTACCACAAGTGTGACCCAGAATTATGCATTCTGAGACCAGTGTGGTGGTATAACTTGTAGCTGTCTTCTCAAAGCATATGGCGTGCTATTTAGGGTCAGATCCATGCATGTGTAACTCAGAGATGAGCCCAGTTCATCACAACTTTATGGGATTGTTTTCTTGATCTCCCTCATCACCACAGTCTCACCAGCACTTCCTGGTTCCCAAGGACCTTTCTGCCCAGACCTCTTGCCAGAAAGTAGGGACTTTGGGTTTTCCACTCTGCCATTTGCTTCCTGCAACTGTGTCTTCATCCGGGCAAAGTGATAAGAGAACAGACAGAAAAGAGCAACAGTAGTGAGGATGTGCTTTACACTCTTGGGCCATGACTCACAGGGTCAGAGAAGTGTTGCCTTCTCGCAGAGCCTTTGGTGCCTGCCCAGTCACCACTGCCACCTCGGTGCTGCTCTAGCCGTGGAATCGCCTGAGTACTGGAACAGAAGGAAAGAGGTAGACTTTCTCCAGTTTCTCAGACCAGAAAGGGAAGGATTCTTCTGAGGCCTTTTCTGACCTTGTCCAGTGAATACTTCTGAGTTTTAGGCTGTCTAAGCCAGGCAGTACCAAAGGAAACACATGGTAAACTCGCCACCCCTTCAGGAGAATTTCACATTCTGTGATCCCTCCCCAGGCTGCCTGCAACGACTTATGTTCAGAGCCCTCAGATGCTTTTGGATTGTGCCAGATGTTTTCTCTGTATCTGATCATATGGATATGATTGTGTGACTTTTCTTCTTTAGACTGTTGATGTAATGGATTATATTGATTTTCAAATGTTGAACCATCCTAGCATACTTGGTATAAATACCACTTGGTGGTTATGATGTATAATTCTTTTTATACATTGTTGGATTTGATTTGCTAACATTTTTGTTGAACATTTTTTTATGTTCACAGGAGATATTTCTGTAGCGTCCTTGTAATATCTGTCTGGTTTTCACATTAGGATAATTCTGGCCTTACAGTGTAAGTTAGAAAGTAGTTGTGCTTCTACCTTGTAAATGTTAAATAGAATTCACCAGTGAACCCATCTTGGGCTAGTGCTTTTTGTTTTGGAAAGTTACTAATGACTGACTCTATTTCTTTTTTTTTTTTTTTAATCTTTTTTATTTCTAATTTTTGTAGCCACTGGTGTCACTGTGTAGCCCAGACAGGTTTTGAACTCCTGGCCTCAATCAATCCTCCTGCCTCGACCTCTCAAAGTATTGGGATTACAGGTGTGAGTCACTATGCCAGACCTCAATTTCTTTAAATTTTTTCTCAGTTTCTTTTGACAGGCTTATTCAGATTGTTTATTTCTTATAAGAACTTTGACAGAGCCGGGCTCGGTGGCTCAGCCTGTAATCCCGCGCCTTGGGAGGCTGAGGTGAGTGGATTGCCTGAGCCCGTGGGTTCGAGACCCGCCTGGGCAGGCGAAACCTCATCTCTACAATAAAGCAAAACAATTAGCCAGGCGTAGTAGCGCACGCCTGTAATTCCGGCTACTTGGAAGGCTGAGGCGGAAGGATCACCGGAGCCCAGCGGGTCGAGGCAGCGGTGGCCGGAAGCGGCCACTGCACTCCAGTCTGGGTGACGGAGTGAGATGCCAACTCAAAAAAATAAAAATAAATAAAAATACATAAGAAAAAATGTTTGGCAGTACAAGCAGATTTATTAGACAAGACAGAGGAAAATAGTGGATGATATTGTTAACACAAGACATATAAGATATTAAAAGTACTGTCTGTAAATATTGGGCATAAAAAATGATACAGTAGGAAAAACACACAACAAATGAATTGTAGAATTAATGAAGTTGAAAAACAAATTTGTGAACTAAGGAAGAAGGTCAAGAAACACTCTCAAGAGACCATACACCAAGACTAGGTTGGTTAATTCCAGGAACACAAGTATTATATGATATTAAGAAATACGGTAGTACAACTCACTATACTGTATCTAAAGGTAAACCCCATATGATTACCTCCATAGATACTGAAGAAGTATTTCACAAAATTTAATATTAATTATAGATTTTTGAATAATTATATGGAGTTAAATCTGATAAATATTTCTTTTACCTAATAGAATGTATATCTTGACTTAAAAGCCAATAACTTAATGGAGAAGAACTAGGAGCATTCTCTCTATAAATAGAGGACAGACAAAAATTTTCACTGTAACCACTACTGCTTAATATTTTATATATGGCATTAGTTAACACTATTAGAAAATATAAATATATTAGGGGAATACATTTTGTGGATTAAGCTAACAATAAAATTAACATAAATATTAACAATCTTCATATATAAAAACATCTAGCTAGGTAATATATTAAAAGTGAAGGCCTTATTTAAAACAGTAAAGTAGGTCAGGTGAGGTGGTTCACACCTGTAATCCCAGAATTTTGGAGGCAGACATGAGAGGTTTGCCTGAGCCCAGGGGTTCAAGACTAGCCTGGATAATTTGGTGAAACCTCCTTTCTTTAACAAATCAAAAAGTTAGCTGGACATGGTGTACATGCCTGTAGTTCCAGCTACTTGGAAAGCTGAAGCAGAAAGTTTGCCTGAGTTCAGCAGGTCAGGGCTGCAGTAGCCATGAGCATGCCACTGCACTTCAGCCTGGGTGACAGAGTGAGACACCAACCAAAAAAAAAAGCAAAATAAAATAAATGACCTAAGCATAAACTTACAAAGAAATGTTTAAAACCTATATAAGGAAAATGAAAATACTTTTGGAAGAACCAAAAGGAGAAAAATTGAAAACTGAAACTTCTTTCAATGTTTTTAAGATGAGGGTTTAATGTAAAAGGATGTAAATTATCTACAAGTCAATTTATATATTAAATGCAATCCTGACAAATGTGCCAGCAGAATTTTTTTTCATTTTTTTTTCCTTAGGAACTATTCAAGCTGATTTTAAAGTACACATAGAAATTCAATCAAACAATGCCAACCTCCAAAGCCCCCCAAATTAAGAGCTGTGAAGGAACACCATTTCCTCCAAATATTAAGACATACAGACAAGCTTGAATGAGCAAAACTTGGTGACTTTGGCTCATATAGAAAGATACAAATAGACAAAGTGGAGAATTCTGAAGTACACATGCAGATTTAGTATAAAAGTAGCACTCCAGTAGGATTCTGGTAAACTCTTTGAAAGATTGTGTTGGGATAACTGAGTAAAGCAATTCATTTTATCCAACAACACTTAAGGTTTATATGTAAAATGTCCATATATAAAAGTATTGGGAAAAAACGTGAATAAATGTCTGGAACCTTAGAGTGGGGTGCTGGAGACCAGCTCCAGCGGGTCAGGGTTTCCCTCCGGTCAGGGTTTCCTGAAGGAGGGATGGCGTCGGCGCAGGAGAAAAAACTTGGACACTGACTCTACTGCAAGCAGGACAAATGCCGATTTATTGTCTTTTTCAACTTGTTTTATACCCTAGATTTTGGCTTGAAACAAAAACATGTTTTTCGTTTTCAAGGCAATTAGTTTCAATTTAATGAACCAGACAGGCAATGTATCTTTGTTCATCCTGTTTTGATCTTAAAAGATTATCATCCTAAACATTAACTATAAATTTGATAAACTCCTAACATTTT
>CAUYQG010153533.1:0-21245 GCA_963574415.1 Tarsius wallacei
GTGGCTCAGCCTGTAATCCCGCGCCTTTGGGAGGCTGAGGTGAGTGGATTGCCTGAGCCCGCGGGTTCGAGACCCGCCTGGGCAAGCGAGACCTCATCTCTACAATAAATCAAAAAATCAGCCGGGCATGGTAGCGCGCACCTGTAGTTCCAGCTACTTGGAAGGCTGAGGCGGAAGGATTGCCGGAGCCCAGCAGGTCGAGGCTACAGTGGCGGGGAGCGGCCACTGCACTCCAGTCTGCGCGACAGAGTGAGACTCCAACTCAAAAAAACAAAAAAAAACAAAAAAAAACATGGAACCAACCGTGCTGCCCATCGAAGCTGGGCTGGATAAAGAAATGTGGTATGTATACACAGTGGAATATTATGCAGCCATAAAGAAGGACAAACATATGGACTTTGCAGTAACTTGGATGGATTTAGAGTCTATCATATTCAGTGATTTATCACAGACACAAAGAACAGAGTACCAAATGTTTTCACTCATAAGTGGACCTTGAACAATTATCATAATACTATAAGAAAAGGGTTAGCAATAGTGGGAAACTGCCCGGGGGGGAGGGGGTGGGATTGGCAGTTGAGGGAAACTGCCAGGAGAGGGAAGAGCATACCCTATCAACAAGGGTACCTGCATAATGAATATTTGTATACCTAACCCTGAATTGTATTTCACATTGTTAAAATAAAATAAAAAAAAATTTAAGAATATATTTTAAAAGACTACATAAAAATACTATATTAAAATAAATATCATATTATAGGATAGTACTGCCCTTAGACCTGAGTAAGAGAGACTTTTATCCAGTGAGGTCAGTGACCAACTTGATCCAGTTTGGCTAGGACTTTACTGGTTTTAGCACTGAACTTTCCACATCTGAGGAATCCTTCAGTCCTAGGCTAACCAGAAACTTACCTGAGTTTTAGAAAACTTGCACTGCAATCTTTCTCCAGTTATTTCTTACAACAAAGTTAGGCGTCTTCAGAGTCAAAGGACAAGCCCACCTGAAGGTTCCTTGCTCTTGGACCTTGCTCCAGGCAACTGAACCCTCATAATGCCTTTCCCTAAAGTTCTCAAGCTTGCTTTGAAATTCCTTGCTTTTCTCCTACCCATGTCTGCCATTCTAAGTATATACGCCATCATTGCTTACTTGAGAGACAGCAAAGGGGCCGCTGTTTGTGAGAGTTATGGACAGTGCTTGCAAATATGCAGGTTGGGGTTCTGTACACACATACCCATGTGACCTCCTTGTCATATAGGCTGAACAAACACCACAGAATTCGGAAGGGAAAGGGGGCAGATAATGTTCTGCAACCTATGAACTGACTGGGGCTATTCCCATACCACCATGTACCAATACAGATTTCCATGGGGTCTATAAGTCATAAATTCCTCCTTAGCCTCCCAGGTCATTAGAAAGGTAATCTTTTACAAGATATAGCACATATATATATTTAATCATCTAGTAGCTTGTGCTATGCCTTTTATATACTTAGACTATGGCACCTCTTTGTACTATTGCCTGGGGTTCCACAAATGGTAGCTCTTTGTGTAAGAAACTGAAAAATGGAGAAAAATAGCACAAGATGAACCAAAAAAAGACCCATAAAAGTCATACTAATACAATTATCAAATAATTCAGTAATACTCCATGATCTGCTTTCATGACTCAAGGACTTATTGTTATAGCGGGGAGTGGTCCTTGCTAGAAATTGTTTTCTGCTCAAGAGAGCTGTCTTGCCCCCTAATAGACTCCCATTCAAATTCAAGACAGTTCAGAAGGGCTTTCTGAGCTCCAGAACTCTCTGTGAGATTGGTAGAGACCCTGTTTTGACTGCTTCTCAGCCTAATTTCTCATTCTGCCAATCCAGTTTCATTTAAGATCCACAGGTACTGATCCTGAGATCACATCTCAGTAATCTTCTTTCATGTTAATTTCTGTCTCAGAGTCTTGCAAAACCAACCAGCCATAAGGCTTATAATGACTATTTTACTATTAGTAAACAGTATTAATAAACTGTCCAGTAATATCTGGATATTAATAAAATGTCCAGACATTATTTACAAATTATCTTAATTCTCATAGTAATCCAGTGAAGCAGATGCTATTATTATTAATACCCATTTTAGAGATAAAAAAATGAAAATTGCTCAAACCATATGGGTTGAGTAACTAAAGGTCACACAATTAATAGGGAATCAGAAACTTTGAGCCTTAGCTAGCCTTTGGATATTTCTATAGCTATAGTAGGCATTCTTTAGAATTTGTAATCATATCTTTGTTTATTTGCTTACTAATCTCTTATTCTTTGTTCTAATCAACTGTGGGAGGTGATTTATTGGATCCATTCAAGATTTTTTAGATTCTCAAAGCCCATATAGCTATAATTTTTATAATATTTACAACAGGAAATAAAGCGGGACAAAATGTTGGTGATATCAGAAGAAAGGAGAAATGATGAAGCATAGTAAGAAACAACTGGGATATTGGACCAGGTTCTGTGCTAAATCCTATAATGCAAGAGTACTTGACACCCAGTAGCTGGCAGTTGAGAGAAAGTTGCAATAAGAACACTGGTTGATAATATAAAGACCTACAAGTTCACACAGGCTGCTGACCTGTTCTTATGTTGACATCATTCCTAAAATGAACTATCTTTTAGATTTTAAGTTCTTAATGATCTGTTTACAAGTCAACTTACATTTTTCTTTCTTTTTGGCAAGAAGAAGTGGAGAGGATGTTAGGGTGATAAGTTATAGAGGGTTTCAATAGGAGGTAGTATTTGAAATGTGTTTCTACTACTTAGTAGAGGTGACTGAACTTTTGAAACAGCTCCCGTACACATCGTGGCCTCTTATTATTGCTTCTGGGCCATAGCTTGCACTGTTATCTCTGTTTAGAAGATCTTTAATCTCATCCTGATAATTCCAACTCTTCCTAGAAAAGAGTGATGCTAAGCTAATTTTTTTCTTTTAAAAATAGGTTTTTATTTTTATTGGTGTTTATTCTTATTTTTTAAGCTTTTTAAAATTTTTTTTATTTTATTATAAAGATATGGAGTATAAGTGAGGATTAACTTCCTTGGCAATTCTCTCCATGGCCACCCTGTTGAATGAGTTGTCTTTGCTTTCTATAGTCAGTGCTGTTTCTCTTACATAAATCATTAGAATAAAATTGTTAAATGCTATGTTTCCCCTAGTTCACTCTCAGATTGTTGGACTTCCTTGAGCTTCAATTTCTTCACCTATAAAATGGAAATACACACACTTTTATACTAAATGGTCATTATAATTATTTTAATTGCTTTCTGTAAATTCCTAGTCATGGTAGATTCTTTTGATATTTTAACGCTTTTTCTTCTGAGCATAATTCAAAATGCTTATTAATGAAAACATGCAAAGATGGGCTAGAAAGATTTATTCTTAACAATCTCATCTCTTTTCCTGTCACTTGGGGAATGGCTGATAACTAACTCAGTTTTGATAGCCTAAGAGAGAGAAAGAGAGAGAGAGAGAGAGAGAGAGAGAGAGAGAGAGAATAAAATACAGGCAATAAAATACAGGCAATAGTGGCCAGACTTGGTAACTCAACCTGCCAAGCACTTTGAGAGGCTGAGGTGAATGGATTGCCTGAGCCTGCAGGTTCGAGACCAGCCAGGGCAACTTGGCGAGCTCTCATCAATACAATAAATCAAAACTTAGCCGGGCTTGGTAGCATGGTCTTATAGTTCCAGCTACTTGGAAGGCTGAGGTGAAAGGATCGCCAGAGCCCAGCAGGTCGATGCTGGGGTGGCTGTGAGCTTGTCACTGCACTCCAGCCTGGGCAACAGAGTGAGACTCCAACTCAAAAAAAAAAAAAAATAGAAAAGAAAAGGAAACAAAAATACAGGCAACAGTAACATATTATATATTTCAAAACAACTGAAAATAAATTTTAAATGTCTCACTATAAAAAATGATAGGTAAATGAGGTGTTGGGTCTGTAAATTTGTTTGATTTAGTCATGACACATGATACACATATATCAAAATATTACATTGTACCCCTTAAAAGCATAATATTGTGATTTGTCCATCAAAAATAACATTAATAGTTTTTTAAATAAGGAATACAGATCCATTCAACCAAGTTCTTCTTATGCAAGAAAGAAGTCTGGGCGGGTGACGCTAAACACCTGGCTCCCTCCTGGTGTCTGAAAACTCCTCACATGTTCAAGATGTGCCTCTGAGTATTCATCAGAGTCTAACATTTTGTCTCAAACTTAGTAGCCTTGCAAAGAGGATGCACTCTGCAGTTTGATGCAGTTGTGAGTGCTATGGAAAACAATAGCTTTAAACATCAGGGAAAATAATACCCTATTCAACAAAAGTCCTGTGTCATTTGCTTTGTGGTTGGAAATAAGGTGGGGAGCAGTTTCCTAAATACCGTATATTACTGAGCAGATGTATAAGAATCAAAGGAAAATGGTTGCTAAGGAGACAAGACACTCATGCCAACTCTGTCGCAGACTAATCATAAAATGTCCCCAGGGGGCATTGTATAGCCACAAGCACAGACAGGAACAGCGCCAAACCAGGGATCCAGATGTTGCCCTTGGAACTGAGCGCCCATTTCAGGGGCTGGCATCTGCCTTCTGCCAAACAGAATGTGTGTGGCCGCATCTGCTCACTGCAGAAAGTTAACACACACTAAAAGCCCAGAAAAAGTTGCCATAAATTAATGATTTGGCACCATGGATTGGGAAGATATTAAATATCAGACATCTCTTCCATTAACCCTGAGTACATTTCTGCATTGCTCTTACTTAACTCACAACTTACCTATATCTTATCTCTCAGCAATTTCCATCATATTCATCTGAGAACAATCTTGTTTGCAAATAATACCTGAATTGTTTACAATCTACCTAAATATATTTGACAGCAAAAGGGAAAAACTTGGAATAGACTAGTTCTTCCAATTAATCCAACAAAAGACAGCTTTTACTTTATAGCTCTTAAAAAAAAAAGACATTGATGTACATTTGTAACTGAGACTCTGCTATTAAAAAAACTATCTCTGATAAGAAGAGTGGATGACAACAAGGGATTTTCAAAGTGTTTATGTTCGCTTTCATATGTTCTGACTTGCAATGATGAGATTTTTGGACAAAAGATATGGTATTTTAGCATTTCAAGAACTTTTTTTATGACCAGAGAAAAGTTCATTGAGGCATTATTTAAAGGTGTTGTATATCTGATTCTGTATATATGTCTAGCATTTTACAGTTTACAGGACTTTTTCACCTGTTTTGTATGTTATTCTTAACCTATCTCTAGCAGTTGGTTTGAAGAGGTACTATTAATCTTTTTTAAGTTAAGGAAACTGAGGTCCACAGAGGTTTAAAGATTTCTTCAAAGTCAAAGAAGTTATAATAGAAATACTGAGAGCAAGAGGTAAGACTACCATGTATATATTGTCAATTACAAATTTTGTTTTTTTGCATTAAAATGATTCTATCATTAGTCATTGAGCAATGATGATCAAGGCTTATTTCTTACCCACACATAAATGGCATGAATTTTGGTTGATTCTATTGAATTACAATCTTCCCTACTTGCATTACTTTTCTGCTGCATAACAAATTACCACAAACTTAGAAATTCAAAACAACGCCAAGAATCTGAGTACACTATGGCTTAGCCATGTTTTCTACTTAAGAGTTTCTCAAAGCAAAAATCAAGGTGTTAGCATGGCTGCACTCTCTTCTGAGGTTCTGAGGATGAACTCTACCAAACTCATTCAGTTTTTTTGAAGAATCCAGTTCCTTGCAAAGGTGCGTTGCGCTAGAGTACCCCATTTCCTGGCAGGTTGTCAGTGGGAATCACTCTCATCTCTTTGACTCCTCTTCTTCCTTCCTATTCTGCCTGTTAAATGTCTCATGTGATTACAGCAGGCCTGTCTGGATGGCCTTCATAACTTAAGGTCAAAATTGAAACTGACTCGAAACTTTAATTACAACTGCAAACTCTCCTTCTAGTAGTACATAGATTGATCTTTGATTAAATAACCAGGGTTCAAAAATCTTGGAGGAAGAAGGTCATCATTAGAATTTTGTCTAACACACTACTCACAATGTGGTCCTTGGACCAACATCAGCATGAGCATTAAATGGAAGCTTGTTAGAAATGCAGAATTTCAGTTCTCACCCCAGAGCTACTGAAATAGCAATTTATCAGGATCACCAGAAGATCCATATGCATATTAATAAGAAGCACTTGCTTAGAATGCAGTTATTTTACTTTTTATTTATTTATTTTTTGGCAGCAGACATTGGGTTGGCAGAAACAAGAAGCAAACAATTCAGTTCTTTTATTCCATCTTGTGTTTTTTCTCTCCCTTTCTGACACAGAGAAAAGGGGTCAGATAAGGCCAAAGGCAACTTTCTGGATCACTGCCTGAAAGTGTAAGCAGAGCTGCACCCTGCTGAGCTGCGGAAGGAAAGAGATTTTTCAGAACATTTACAATGGAGCTTTGGATGGTTTATTACTTCTTAGCCTTCAGCATTCTTAGTGGCACTCTTTGCTGCTGAGAGTGGACAATCTTGAGGATATTATGAAATCTTTTAGTGTTTGTTTATGTTGTATGGTTGAAAAGTTTGAAACTTTAAATAAAAATAGATCCCTCTACAGAACAGGGATAATAGAGGACAAAAATCAATTTTGTTTAGATGGAGGGAATTATGTACCATCCAATTGTTACGATATGCTGCATTATTTAGAATGTCTTTCACAGGAGTCAACTTTCCATGAACACATATTGATTTCATGTCCACTTAGCTATAGACTGAGGTGGGACCATAAGGATATCCAAGTGCTGTTGGTCAAGGATTTTAAACATATGCTCAGCTGCCCAGGGCAAATCAACCTTTCCAGGAGAGTATTGAAATGACTGATTGCACCTCCACCTGGTGCCAGCATGCCCACAATGTGGCAACTCCTCAATCCCAGGTATGATGCAGGGATACTGTAAAGTGGATATAATAGAAAAATAGTGAGATCAAAGTTCAAATGGTACTGTGCAGCTAATAGCAAAATAAACAGTTGCTGAGACAAAAAGAAAGATGACTAGATCAAAAAGGATTTGAATTTAGGGTATGCCTGTGTGCATCTTGATGGCAGAAGTAGGAATGGTTTGAGGGAGATAGACAATGAATGCAGGAGGAAGTCATAGGACCCTTATAACAGTTTTGCGCCAGAAATATCTCGCATCTATTTTAGAGAAGTGATATGACTCACATAGTATGTGCTATGAAAAGTTAAATGTTTCATTGTATTAAAAGGGCATCATTATTTTTGGTATATATTATGTATTGTAGGGCTTTTTTTCAAGCTTCATATAAAGCATAATTAATTTTTTAAAAAATTTACTCTCTAATAGTAATACGTCCAAAATTGAAATGGGAATGTCCCTCTAATATAAATGGTACTAATATCAATGGAATAATATTATTATATTTAACAAAAATTATTCAGTGACATTCATTTGCCAGAAGCCTTGCCAGGTATGACTGATAAAAAAATGAATAAGCTTTTGTTTCTGAAAGCTTGCTACCTGGAAAAGTAGACAGGCATACAGACAATTGAAAGATAATTTGATATGAGTGCTAAGAGGTACATGGAAATTGCTATGTGACCCCAGAAGAGTGAATAGTCAAATGTGGGAGACTACAGTGGCAGGATGAAGAAGACCTCCCAGAGAACATTTTGATAAGTCGTGAAGGAGGACACAACGGCAAAGTAAAATTAGTAAGTTTTGGTTTCTTTAAGACAAAAGATAAGTGTGAGTATGGCTAAACTGTAGCAATTCTAGAGATTAGTTAACACATGGGAATTTCTTAGTTTCATAAGAAGAGAAATCAGGGGAAAAAAACACATTGAGAATAAATTATGCCGTTTCGCCTTAAAATTACTTTATAAATTCTAATACAACTCAAATGTTCTGCTCATTGCTCCAAAGCAGTATTATCCACAGACCTTGATCATCCAACGTACTACCACAAGAAAATGACTGACAGTGGTAGGAAACTATGGGGGGGGGGCAATGGGATTAATGGTGATAAATATCTGTCTGGGGATGGGGAGACACCTCTTATCATCAAGGGTGCCTGAACAAAGCGTTTTTGTATGCCTAACCCCTAACTGTACCCCATAATACAATAATTTAAAAAAATTAAAAAAAAAAAAAAAGAGGAAGCTCATGAAGGCAAAATAACCTGCTCAGCATTTTAGATCAAGTAAACCTTAGCGACACTAAGCCTGCTATTTCTACTACCAGCATAAGCCATGACTTCCTATAAAAATAAAATGTTTCATTCCATCTTCTCTGGCTATTGCTTTATGGTTAATTCTCAAAGTTTCAAACATGGACATGTGAATTAATAAATGTGCAGCACAGAGCACAGTGCTTCCTCCTAGAAATCAATTAATCGATGTAAGGTCTCTTTCTTCTTCCTTTTAAGAAGCTAAATTGTCACCACTCTCATGTAAACTCTCTGCATGTTAAGCTGTAAAACCATCAACACCTCCTCTCTCATCTTTTAGCCCATTGACCAGCTCCCTCTAGTCTAGACCTCTAAATTAATCATTCTTAGAAATGGCTTCTCCAGTTCTTTGTTCTAAAATCTATAATGGTTTATTAATAATAACCAACATTTTGAGACTGTAATGTGTGGCAACCTCTGGGCTCATTGTTTTGCATATATTATCTTGTTTAATATTCAAAACAATCCCTATGTGGTAGGCACTCTTATCATCTCTCTTTTTAGGTGATGGAATAATAGTCCAAAGAGTGATGAGGTCAGGTTTCTTTACACAATTATAAAGTCAAGGTCCCCATTCACAACCAGTCTATTCACAGTACACATGTTCTTTACCTCTAAGCTTAAGCTGCCTCCTGCAACAAGCTGATGGACAAACAGGTAGAAACAGAAATATTTATTGAGTACCTAGAGTCAATATGACACAGATGAGAAACTATAAGCTGCCTTTCCTAATTTGGAATTTGGGCCAGGGACGAGAGAAGTACATCACTGAAAATTACTTTGGAAAAGTAGGAAGGTATTTCCTGAATGAAACAGTTTTTTTTTTTTTCTTTTATAAATTTTTTTTTTACAAGCTCAGAATCAATTACTTTGCTTTCCTTGGCTAGAGTCACTTTAGGCAATGGGCATCATCATCACCATCAGCAGTAGCGGATATGATCATTAAGCTTTAAATTGCCCTTGCACTCTTAGTCGTTTCCTAGTGCAGTCGGATTTTAACTTGGTTATTACATTACAAAATGGAATGTATTAAGTTTTTTCAAGTTCAGCTCTAGAGTTTACATCAAAATGCTGTGATTATATGGTATTTGGATTGGAGCTAAAATTGACATTTTCTTAGAATATATAAAGATTAGATTAAACTACTTCCCAAAATAAACAAAGACTAAGAAAATCCCAATCAGCTTAAAGGTCTGAAAATAGATCTTGGACATCACACACACAAGTTATTACATATGCAGCGGCTCTAATGCCCAAGTCATAGCCAATAACTGCAACAAATACTGTCCAATGATAAAATGTGGTGCCCAATTCAATCAGCCCGAAGTTCTCGAAAATGTTCGTGGCTAATGGATACTCGGCAACGTAAACTTGAAAGTTTGTTTTCTTGTTTGTTTTTTTTGTTTTAAGTGGATGTAAGGAGTTTCCTTCCTGTTATAGCAATCATTAGGTCCTGTTCTGTTATTTTTTACCTCACCCAGTTTTGATTTTATATGGAAATTTAGAATTTCACCAAACACAATTTTTCTTCCACAACAATATACTTCAGGATAGTGTTTCTCAGATGCTAGGTGTTCAAATGCAGATTCTTTGGTCCTACTCTGAGAGATTCTATAGTTCTAGAGATGGGGCCCAGGAAGGACTGTTTTGCAAATTATACACCCTGAATATATGCAAATTCATTCTTAGTCAAGAGTCTACACCCACAGGCGAATCTGCTATTGCAGATTCACGGACTGCACCTTGAGAAACATTGTGGAGAAAAGAAAAATGGCTTTGTAGTCAGGGTGACTTGGGTTTGAATCCTGGGCTCT
The DNA here is from genome assembly GCA_963574415.1 of Tarsius wallacei. Classification (NCBI taxonomy): domain Eukaryota; kingdom Metazoa; phylum Chordata; class Mammalia; order Primates; family Tarsiidae; genus Tarsius; species Tarsius wallacei. The sequence continues at coordinate 10,114 of CAUYQG010153533.1, forward strand.
GTTAATTAAGAACTCTAGGACTTTGAGACAAAGTGTCTTAATCTCTGGCAGCCTCAATTTCTTTATTTATAAAATAAGAATAAGACTATTTACCTGGCAGAATATATATATTTGAAATTGTTTTGAGAATAAAAGTTAATGTCTGTTCATCACCTTAGACTGTGCTTCTATGTTGCAAGGACGCAATAAAAATCTTATTTATAGAAAATTTTAATGAAGATTAAAATGAGGATAATGACAAAAACAGCCAAATTTCACAATGCTCAGTAATACTTTTTTTTTTTTTTTTTTTTAGTTGTAGTTTAAATCTGTCACCCAGACTGGAGTGCAGTGACATGCTCCCGGCCACTGCAGCCTCAACCTGCTGGGCTCTGGTGATCCTTCCACCTCAGCCTTCCAAGTAGCCGGAACTACAGGGACGCACTACCACGCCCGGCTAATTTCTGATTTATTGTAGAGGCGAGGTCTCGCCAAGTTGCCCGGGCGGGTCTCGAACCTGCGGGCTCAGGCAATCCACTCACCTCGGCCTCCCAATGTGCTGGGATCGCAGCCTGAGCCACTAAGCCAATCCAATATATATATATTTTTAAACAAGACAAAAAAATGTACTGCTTTCATCTATCTCTTCCGACTACCCTCACCAATCCCTGATGTATGCATAATGCATGCATATACACATTCATACGCACACTTATAAACTGTTCTCATTTCTAATAGGCCATGGATTCCTCATTCTTTCAGAATTTAGGCAATCTTTCTAACAAGCCCAAATTCCGTGAAAATTTGCATAATATTAGTTAAAATTTAGCATTCACTAATTGAGAAGGGTTAATATGCTTATAAACTATTTGGATCCCTTTGATAATTCTACATCCACATCTACATGGTCTACTCTCACTCTTTTTACCTTCAGTAAAGGGGTCTATTACTTGGAGACTGTGAATCCATAACCTAAGCTATATCTTGAGAAAAAAAAAAAACATTTTAGATGTGGCTTTGACAAACGAAGACTATTTCTTCACTATATAATTTTAAAGTCATAGTTAATTGCTATGACTAATTAACTTAGTTGATTTCAACTTAATAAAACAGATATTAAGAGCTGTCTGTAAGCTAAAATCAATGCTGATAGCCTAGACATATCAAAAGGAATAAGGAAAGCATGGTCCCTGTTCTCTCTGAGCAATCAAGCTAGAAGAAAATATTACAGTGAGCAGATTTTAACATATATACATCAATAAATATATTTACAAATATTGTGACAAATTAGTACAGATTCAGTGGTATATTAAAACAGAAAAACGTACATACTTGAGAACATCAGAAAGGAGGACTCCCTTATGAAGATAACAAAAGGTTAGGGACTCCCCTGATATTTCTGTTGTTTGAAAAGCAGACTTCTTAGTAACAACTGAGAGTCTCTTCATTGGTCAAAAGTTAAAGACAAAGAATATACATTGTAAACATTTCTGGCTTTATTTCTAAGCTGCACTGCAGATGTATAATTCTAGCTTTATCAACAAAGTAGAAGAGAGAAAAATCATAATGTTTATGAAATATAATAATTAAGTTCGCAAACTCATCCTAGAAAAGGTGCTACATACTTCATTGTTGAATATCACTACTAGTCACCTTCAAAGTACTCTTGTTGGGAAACTATGCACTGATGCTAGCACCTAGTCCACATATCAAAGCAACTTTGAAACTCTTTTTCTGGAATGGCCATCAGAGCTCTCGTCATATTACCCTTGATGTCTTGAATATCATCAAAAGTCTTCCTTTCAATATTTCCTTTATCATCGGGTAAAGAAAAAAGCCATTGGGGGCTGGATCAGGTGAGTAGGCAGGTTGTCCCAATAAAGTTATTTGTTTACTGGCTAAAAACTCCCTCACAGACGGTGCAGTGTGAGTTGGTGCATTGTTGTAATGCAATAGCTCCTTTCAGAACATTTTTGCACACACCTTTCTCATGCCAAAATTTTCAGTTAAGACTTAATTGTTTCTCTACCAATATTTATTTGGCCTGCTATGCTTCTCACATTCAGTCAATGATTATGACAAACAATTAGACTAACTTTTGCAATGTTTTCATCTGTTCTGCTTGTTATTGGCCATCCTGATGTCTTTCATTAGTGATGCTTTCTCTCTCCTCAGAAAAATGTTTAGTCCATATGCACATTGCTGTTTTCTTCACGGGATTATCTCCATGAACTTGGATTAACATGTCCCTGATTTTAATTCCACTCTTGCCAATTTTAATAAGAAATTTAATGTTTATTTGTTGCTCTAATTCAAGCTCCGACGTTCTCATGATGGCAAACAAAAACATGCAATAACAGTAACGAACATGACTCAGCAAGACACCACTACATTTTGACACAAGCACAGCTGTGAGACATGAATATACCAAGGTTATTAAACCTTACTGTGTTGGTTGTACAATGCTGTCAACATAAGCACACAGTTGTAAGTTCACAAACTTATTGTCAGACCTTGTATTTCTTTCATTTGGATATTAAAAGTTTATATATTCTCTTCCTCAAAAATCAAACAAAAATAAAATGGAGATTTTAAAAATTTTCATACTTAATAAGCACATTTTGTCTGGGGTATTATTCAGACGTATATTTATGGTGATAGTGACCTAAACACCCACCCCCAAGTTCATTTTAGCTATAGCTTTCTAATAAAATAAATTACACATCCTAATGGAGGAAATCAAGGAAATCTTAAGAATCTAATATCATGCATGCTCTGTTCTTCCAATTTTTAATCTAACTTAAGACTTCTGAATACTTAATGCTGCTGCATATCAATGAGAAATTTCTGACATCTTGAAACCGTAAAGTATAATTTATCCTATTATCTTTTTTCTGTTTGGCATTCGAGATCTCATTTTTGAGTTTGAATATACTAAGTATTAATTGTTTCAAGTATCTACAGAGCCCAAGCTTGATAAGGAGTACCACAAGTTCTATTACAATGCAAACCAACTTCAACTGCCTACTGCTTCTTCCTGTATGTTTTTTTTTTCATTCTACATGCATACAGAAGCATGCATGCATGGACATGTTGCTACTATGCCTTCATTTGCAGCTTCTATACTTCTGAGGCTTCGGGCATGAGTTTTCTTGTGATTGGAATGCCATTCCCCATTCTTTATTGGCTTAGAGAATTCAGATTCATATTCAAAACCTAGTTCAGTTTCTCATTCCTCTAGTAACTGTCTTTTCACCTCACCAGACTTACAGGATTAATCATATCCTCCTCTATATCAATTATGTATTAAATACAGGTGTAATTTGAACACAGTGTGGATTTGGTTTCCAGACAACCGCAGTAAAACAAATATAATAAAGCGAGTCATAATTTTTTCGTTTCCTAGTGTATGTAAAAGTTATTCTCATAGTATAGGTATATGTCTGTGTTATACCTAAGTATGTGATACCATTATGTCTAAAGAAGCAATGTACCTACCTTAATTTTAAAAACTAAAATAAAATTTTAATCTGCTGTGTTAGCAGGCATGAAAACAATATTAATCTAGTTGTATGTTTCCACCAGAGTGCTTCAGTGAGCAGGTACATTGTCAAAGAGCAGTAAAATATTTAAAGGAAACTATTTTTTTGTTTTTTGAGCAGTAGGTCTCAACATGGTAAACTATACTGTAAACAGATGTACTGTCACCCAGGCTTCGTTGTTCCACTGGTATAACAAAGGTAGAGTATATTTAGCATAATTCCTAAGGGCCCTAGGATTTTCCGAACAGTAAATAGGTATTGGCATCAACTTTAAGTTACTAACTGCATTAACTCCTAACAGGAAATTCAGCCTGTCTGTTGAAGTTTTAAAGCTAGGCATTGACTTCTCTCTAGCTATGAAAGTCCTAGATGGAATTTCCTTCCAATGAAATGATGTTTTGTCTACATTGAAAAACCTGTTGTTTAGTGTAGCCACCTTCATCAATAATCTTAGCCAGATCTTCTGGGAAACTTGCAGCAGACTCTCCATCAGCACTTGCTGTTTCACCTTGCACTTTTACGTTACAAAGACAAATCTTTCCCCATGAGTCAATCTCTGCTAGATTCCAACTTTTCTTCTGAAGCTTTCTCCTCTTTCTCAGCCTTTATGGAACTGAAGAGAGTTATGTCCTTTCTCTGGATTAGGCTTTAGCTGAAGGGAATGTTACAGCTGGTTTGATCTTCTATCCATATCACTACAACTTTCTCCATCTCAGCAATAAGGCTATTCTGCTTCCTTATTATTTGTGTGTTCACTGGAGTAGCACTTTTAATTTCTCCAAGAATGTTTTCTATATATTCAAAACTTTGATTAGGTTGTTTGGCTTTCAACCTACCTTGGCTTTTGACACTCCTTCCTCACTATATTTAATCATTTCGAGCTTTTGATTTAAAGTGACACATGTGTGACTATTGCTTTCGCTCAAACATTTAGAGGACACTTTAGGGCTATAAATTGTTTTTATTTTAATACTATTGTATCTCAAGGAATAGAAAGGAAAGGGAGAGAGACAGAGACCTATTGGTCAGCGAAGCAGCCAGACCACACACACATTTAGTGATTAAGTTTGCCATTTATGTACACACTGTCCATGGCACCCCAGATCAATTACAATAGTAAGATCAAAGATCATTGATCACACTTCACTCCAACAGATGCAATAACAGTGAAAAGTTTGAAATACTGCAAGAATTACCAAAATGTCACAAAGAGACATGAAGAGAACACATGCTGTTGGATAAATGGCACTGAAAGAATTGCTTGAGGCAAGGCTGCTACAAATTTTCCATTTGGAAAAAAATGCAATATCTGTGAAGCTCAATTAAAAAAAAGATAAGCCTGTATATATTCCTATTGCTTCAATAAACTTTGTGTCTGTCTCTCCAACTCACGGCTGGCTTTATTGAATGTGATCAGTCACCCCTCATCCCTTCCAGAAGGGTTTCTGCTTGGAGAATAATGCTCTAGAGTTGCTGTCTTTAAATATTTAATAATTTTATTTTGGAATTTGTGCTTCAGAAGATGTGTAAACTGATCATGTGCCTGGAGTTTGGAGTCTTGATTCTTCAGTGGTCTAAGTTTCCAGACTCCCAAGAACAAACAGATCCTCAGCTGTTCACTCTCTCACCCTCTGGCACCCATTGTCAGACCAGCCTCCCCTTTCCCTATCCTCACCCTTCAACTGCTGCCATCTTCCACCCCGTGGATGTCAGGAGGGTCAGGTACACTGTCCAAGGCCTCTTAAGGAGGGGCAAGTTGGCAGCTAGTTTACAATGATCTGACACCACCTCAGATCACTAGCAGGTAACTTACCAGAGGGAGACAGCCTCTTGATGGGAGTGATTCACCCACCCCTACCTCGATCTGAGTGCCCAGCACTTACTGGCACAGAGTTTAAAGATCCTTGTGAGGTTGCCTATCTGCCATGGATTTGGGTGGCAGGTTCATGAGAAAGGGAGATACCTAGCTCAATTTCCCAGAACCCATGTCTAACTGGGACACTGAATTGTTCTGGCAGTTGGCTGGAGTCGTGGTATTGTTGAAAGTCTGCATTTTCCCTATTAGTGTCTGTTCCCAGGCATTCCTTCCACTGACTCCAATCTAGATTGAAGATTTCTTCCTTTTTTCTACCCTTCTGAGTCTATCTTGTGTTTGTCTCTTCAGGTCAGCTCAAGGCACCCTCCCAAAATGAACCATATCAATATGAATATGCAAATTCAATGACTGCATAAGGGCTAAATGTTCTGATGCTTGCATTTAAAACCATCATTATGTAATATAGAGATCAATGGCAAAATTAATGCTAATAATTTAAGATTTCAATTTTTCCTTACTTAGAATGACATTTGCCAGCAAATTAAAATAAAACAAAACAATAACCAAAAACCTATGACAAATGGAGAGGGGGAGACCATGAAAAAAAGGAAAAATCTTTGTGTGTACCTTAAATAGCACTTTTTGCCTACCTTTTGAACAAAGGATCCCACATTTTTAAATTTTTCGCCAGGACCAAAAGTTGTCTAGCAAATTCTGTTTTTACTTAAAGCTGAGTTCCTTATGCTTGGGGTATATGCTTTTTCCTCTTTATTTTTGTACCTAGCATGATATCTGTCAATTATTAGATATTCAATAAATGCTTTCTGAGAGCATTTACATGAACTGAATTTGAAATATATTTTATATTTGTATATGACAAGATCTGTATAATGTCTTAATTCTATGCTTATGATTATACAATAATATAGCATAAATTAGTATAATATATACTGTGAATTTGTAATGATATATGAAATAGGGAGATAGTATAAAAATTTAGAAAATTGATTTCAAACATTTTCATCTTTCAGTTATCATTCTGTATTAAGACACTACTGCTGCAGTCCCTTTAAATATATTTTATTTTATTTTATTTTTTTGAGATGAAGTCTCACTCTGTCACACAGGCTGGAGTGCAGTGGCACACTCATGGCCACTCTAGCATTGACCCGCTGGGCTCCAGCGATCCTTCCGCCTCAGCTTTCAAGTAGCTGGAACCACAGGCGTGCACTACCACGCCTGGCTAATTTTTTTGTTTGTTTATTGTAGAGACGAGGTCTTGTCAAGTTGCCTGGTCTGGTCTTGAACCCACAGGCTCAGGCTATCCATTCGCCTCAATGTCCTAAACTGTTGGGATTACAGGCTGAGCCACCGAGCCTGGTCAGTCCCTTTAAATTTAATGGATCATTATTCAAAATGTTAATTTAATCAATACCATACAAAATAAATTATAAAAAGTAAATTAATATTAAGTAGGCAAATTCATTGCACTATAAGCTTTCAGAATGTGCCTACTATCAGCACATTTCTATGAGAAATGAGCCCTGTTCACAACAATTATAAAAATGTTAGACTGATTTCTCCACATTGCTTATACTTTGATTCATTGTGAAAGCTAAGATGAATAGGAATACTATTACAATTTTTGGTTTGTCTACTTTCCAAGTGTGTATCTTTTTTTCTTTAATAGCTGTGGCTAACTGTAGACAAAATAGGATTTGGTATAAGCAGATGTCTTTTAACATGAATTTTTCCAGAACATTAGGTTCTAAGTAGTTTATTTTTCTGCAAGCAACACTTTCTTTTATTTAAAATGTAGGAAATATGTCTAATGATGCATGTTAGAGACACACAAACACATAGTCACCTATACACCCAGAAACACAAATTCATAATACAAAGATACATAAAGGCACACATGAACACTGAGACACACAGATATTTACACAGGCACATATACACAAACAAACAAATACACACTGACTAACAGATGCAAACACATATACATATAGACATACACTTGTGCACACACGCTGATGCAAATACACACATACAAACACATATAGATCTATCTATGAAGAAACAAATTAACACATACCAATTCAATTATACACCATTATATATCGATGTGTTTACACAAGCTCCTATACACAAACTAATATGTATACAAATATACAAGAAAATATACCTACATATACACATAGATATATATTCAGACACAAACTTGTGCATATAGACACATAGATAAGCATATACTCATACCCCTTCTGCCATGTGACTTTGGAATTGAGCAGAATTGAAAAGCTAGATGAGATGCTTCACCAAAGGATAGAAATACAAAAATAATATGAAAAAAGAAAATAAATTAAAAAAATAATGTGTAAGAAAAAGCTACTACCATTTTCTTTCTGATAATTAACTTTAAGCAGTCAATACGTGTATCTAGATGTTAGGTCTTGTCAGATACATAATTTGCAAGTAGTTTTTTCCCACTCTGTGGGTTGTTTCCCTACTCTCTTGATGGTTTATTTTGCTGTGCAAAAGTTTTTCAGTTTGATGAGGTCCCATCTGTCTTTCTTCACTTTTGGGGACTCATTGACCACTCCAATATGCATAAGGAAGTTTCTTGCATTTTCTTCTAGGATTTTTATAGTTAAGGCTTTACGTTTAGGTCCTTTATTCATTCTGAGTTGATTTTTGTATATAGTGATAGATAGGGGTTCAGTTTCAGTCTTCTGAATGTGGTCAGCCAGTTTTTCCAAGGACCATTTGTTAAATATGGTCTCTTTTCTCCAGTGGTTGTTATAGGTGACATTGTCAAGGATGAGTTGGTTGAGTGACCAAGTTTTTGCTTCCAGAATATCTGTCCTGTTCCATTGGTCTATGTGCCTATTTTTGTACCAATACCAGGCTGTTTTGGTTACTGTAGTCTCGTAGTAAAGTTTAAAGTCAGGAAATGTGACACCCCCCACTTTGTTCCTTTTGCTGAGGATTATTTTGGCTATTTGCACTCTTTTTTTGTTTCCATATGAATTTCTGTTTTGTCATTTCTAAGTATGACAAGAAACTCAAATTAAGTAAAAGAAAAAAACAAACAACCCCATTAAAATGTGGGTAAAGTACATTAATAGACACTTTTCAAAAGAAGACATACAAATAGCCAATAGACACATGAAAAAATGCCCAGCTTCAATAATCACCAGAGAAATGCAAATAAAAACTACAATGAGATACACCTAACTCCAGTAAAAATAGCCATCATGAATAAATAAAAAAAAAAACAACAGATGCAGATGTTGGCATGGGTTCAGAGAAAAGGGAATGCTTCTACACTGTTGATGGCAATGCAAACTAGTTCAACCTCTATAGAAAGAAGTGTGGTGATTCCTAAAAGAACTGAAAATTGATCTTTCATATGATCCAGCAATTCTTCTCCTGGAAATATATCCAGAAGAACATAAATCATTCTATAAAAATACACCTGCACACAAGTTTATGGTCACACTATTTACAATACCAAAAACATGGAACCAACTTTACTGCCCATTGAAAGTGGACTGGATAAAAAAAATGTGGTACACATATATGATGGAGTGTTACACAGCCGTAAAGAAGAACAAAATCATGGACTTCGCAGCAAATTGGATGTAATCGGAGGCCGTTATACTAAGTTATCCATCACAGAAACGAAGAACTGAATACCACATATTCTCACTCTTCAGTGGGCCCTGAACAATAGTCACATTAGCACAAGGGGCAGTTGCTGGGCCCTGCTAAGAGAGGGCGGGAGGGAGGAGGGTAGGAAACAGGTAACAACACAAAGGGTACCTGGAGTTATACCAAGGAGATTGAGCACCATTTGGAGGCCCAAACTTCTCTTGCATGCAGCCTACTTGTGTAGTTAATTCTCACTTGTAACCAACATTTGCATAATAAAATAAAATGTAATTAAAAAAAGAAATGTATCCAGGCATCTACGATGTGCCAGGTCTTGTCTAAATGCCACAGTTCACACGAAGTATACATAATATTGGCATGGATAACTGTCCAAGTCTTTTTTTCATTTTTAAAATACATTGCAATTTTATTGCAGAATTGTGGAAGCCCCTTGAAGTGTCACGAAAGTTCAGAGGAGATACTTAATAACTTTAAGAAGCCCAAGATACACCAATAAGCCCCACCTTCTCTACTTGCACTTGTATTCTTTTGAGAAGTGTTTGTTCATGTATTTTGTCTATGTTTTAATGGGATTATTTCAGACACAAATCTTGAGAAAATAGAAAATAACTTCTCTCCTATCTGTGTGTTCTCTTCTGTGTTCCCTCCTATCTTTGCCTTTTTTTTTTTTGAGTTGGAGTCTCACTCCATCACCCAGACTGGAGTGCAGTGGCACGCTCCCGGCCACCGCAGCCTCAACCTGCTGGGCTCCGGCGATCCTTCCGCCTCAGCCTTCCAAGTAATGGAATTACAGGCGCGCACTACCGTGCCCGGTTACTTTTTGATTTATTGTAGAGACGAGGTCTCACCAAGTTGCCCGGGCGGGTCTTGAACCAGCAGGCTCAGGCAATCCTCTCACCTCGGCCTCCCAAAGTGCTAGGGATTACAGGTTGAGTCACCGAGCCCAGCCTGTCTTTGCCTTTCAAATTGGTTTATGAACTAGGTGTGTGTGTGTGTGTGTGTGTACATGTGTCTTTTTATTTGGTTGTGCTTTGTTTTCCAGACATATGCAACACTCAAGCAGAGAATAATACATTTTAGTAGCTATTTTTCAACGTTCCAGAATATGCAGATCCCCAACAGTTCACTAATGAATAGCATAGATTGAAGAGTATAAAGCAAAGAAATTGCCATTTTCTCCATTCTTCCTTCTCCCTCCCTGTAAAATGTGGGCTCTGAGTTCAAGAAAATAGAATGACATTTCAATGTTATAAAAGACTGTCTTTACAATCACACATGTTATAGTTTCTGCTACTCAACATTATAAACTCTGTCCAATTCTCTAACCACCAAACTACACATGCACACAATTCCTCACTTGTAACCCTGGAACAATAATTAACTCCTTAATTGGGTTGCTATGAGACTACATTGATCTGAAAGTGTATATAGAATCAAATAGAATTTTCATTCTAAAACATTTGCCAACAATGCCCAGTGTTTGAACAATATTAGAGTATTAGAGCCTGGATCTAAACAAAGTTTAAACAAATTTTAATTAATAAAATAATGTTTATTCCACTAAGCCTTAGTGGTTAAAAATCCTAAAATACTCTGGCTATCCATTCTTAATTTTGTGAAGAAAAGCTCAGTGTAAAGATACTCCTTTCCATCCAAAGTTTTGTCAGTCTTTTTTTTTTTTTTGAGTTGGAGTCTCACTCTGTTGCCCAGACTGGAGTGCAGTGGCCGCTCCCGGCCACCGCAGCCTCGACCCGCTGGGCTCCAGCGATCCTTCCACCTCAGCCTTCCAAGTAGCTGGAACTACAGGCGCGCGCTACCATGCCCAGTTAATTTTTTGATTTTTATTATAGAGATGAGGTCTTGCTTGCCCAGGCGGGTCTCGAACCTGCGGGCTCAGGCAATCCACTCACCTCAGCCTCCCAAAGGCGCGGGATTACAGGCTGAGCCACCGAGCCCGGCTTGTTAGTCTTTTTTATACATGGTACCTGTGTGTGTAGGCATACACACCTCAGTCTGCTTTCTAGTGTTAATATGGGTCCTGTTCGAACTATATTAATAAAGTGCTAACAATCTGTCAGATACTCCCTTTATCTTCTGAGGTTGTCTACAGATTAAAA
>CAUYQG010153536.1:0-35239 GCA_963574415.1 Tarsius wallacei
AAAAGCCCAAATCCGGGTCATAGAAGACAAAAAGACAATACAAAAAAATCAATGAAACAAAAAGCTGGTTGTTTGAAAGGATAAACAAGATTGATGGTACCCCAGCTACAGTGACTAAGAAAAAGGAGAGAAAAGGCCCCCAAACACAATCAGAAACACAAAAGATGAAGTCACAACTGACCCTAAAGAAATACAAAAGATTATCGGAGACTACTGTGTATACTTGTATGGAAACAAACTTGAAAACCTAAAGGAAATGGAGGACTTTCTGACATCACACAACCCCCCCAGGTTGAAACAAGAAGAAATCGAGACCCTAAATAGACCGATAACAATACAGGAAATTGACTATGTTATAAGAAAACTACCTATAAAAAAGAAAAGCCCTGGATCGGATGGCTTTCCAGAAGAGTTCTACAAAACATGCAAGGAGGAACTGATACCAATCCCATTTAAAGTATTCCAGGTGATTGAGAAAGTTGAACCTTTCCCCAAATCATTTTATGAAGCTAGCATCACATCGATACCCAAGCCAGGTAAAGACCCAACAAAGAAAGAGAACTACAGGCCAATATCCTTGATGAACATAGATGCTAAAATTCTCAAGAAGATCCTAGCAAACCAGATTCAACAACACATATCAAAAATCTTCCACCATAACCAAGTAGGCTTCATCCCTGGGATGCAAGACTGGTTCAGCATTTGTAAGGTCATTAACGTAATTAAATACATCAACAGACATAGAAACAAAAGCCACATGATTATATCATTAGATGCAGAAAGAGCTTTTGATAAAATCCAGCACCCCTTCTAATAAAAACCCTCGAACATCTAGGCATAGATGAAACATACTTCAAAATAGTAACAGTCATCTGTGAGAAACCCACAGCCAGCATACTGCTAAACAGACAGAAATTGGAACTATTTTCCCTGAAAACTAGAAAAAGACAAGGATGACCACTCTCCTGTTCAACATAGTTTTGGAAGTTCTAGGTAGAGTAATCAAAGAAGAGAAGGTAATCAGGGGTATCCAAACAGGAAAAGAGGAAATCAAGTTATCCCTCTTTGCAGATGACATGATACTATACCTCGAAAACCCAAGAGAATCTGTCAAAAATATTCTTGCACTTATAAAGGACTTTTGCAAAATCTCAGGGTATAAAATCAATGTGCAAAAGACAATCGCATTTCTATACACCAATATAAACAAACAGAAACCCAAATAAAAAGTACTATTCCATTCACAATAGCCACCAAATAGTGAAATACCTCGGCATCTTCCTAACCTGAGACGTGAAAGACCTTTACAATGAAAACTACAAAACACTGTTCAAAGAGATCAAAGATAAAACAAACAAGTGGAAAAATATTCCATGCTCATGGCTTGAAAGAATCAGCATTGTTTTTTGTTTGTTTGTTTGTTTGTTTTTTGAGTTCGAGTCTCACTCTGTCGCCCAGCCTGCAGTGCAGTGGCCGCTCCCGGCCATCGCAGCCTCGACCTGCTGGGCTCCGGCAATCCTTCTGCCTCAGCCTTCCAAGTAGCTGGAACTACAGGTGCGCGCTGCCACGCCCGGCTGATTTTTGATTTATTGTGGAGATGAGGTCTCGCCAAGTTGCCCAGGCGGGTCTCAAACCCGCAGGCTCAGGGAATCAGCATTATTAAGATGTCCATTCTACCTAAGGCAATCCACAGATTTAACGCAATACCCATCAAATTACCATCAATGTTCTTCTCAGATCTAGAAACTACAATACAGGAATTCATATGGAAACATAAATGACCATGAATGGCCAAACATTCTCAGCAAAAAAAAAAAAAAAAGCAGGAGGTATCACACTCCCAGTCTTTAAACTTTATTATAAAGCTACAATAATCAAAACAGCCTGGTATTGATACAAGAACAGGCATATAAACCAATGGAATAGAATTGAGATTCCAGAAGCAAACCTCAATTTCTCAGCCAACTCAACTTCGACAAAGCCTCCACCACCAACCACTGAGGAGAGGAGAACCTGTTCAGTAAATGGTGCTGGGAAAGTTGGCTGACCACAAGCAGAAGATTGAAAGAGGACCACTACCTATCCCGTACACAAAAATCAACTCTAAATGGATCAGGGACCTAAATGTAAAACCTCAAACTATAAGAACCTTAGAAAATGCAGGAGACACTCTTGTGGAACTGGCAACCAGTTCCTGATCAAAGCCCCAAGGGCCCATGCCATAAAAAATAAGATAGACAAGTGGGATTGTATCAAATGACAAGCTTCTGCAAAGCCAAAGAAACCATCAAGAGAGCAGGGAGACAGCCCAGAGACTGGGAAAAAATATTGACCAACTGTATGTCTGACAAAGGATCATATGGTCTATATGCCTGTTTTTGTACCAATACCAGGCTGTTTTGATTATTGTAGCTTTCTAATAAAGTTTAGAGTCTGGGAGTGTGATACCTCCTGCTTTGTTTTTTGGGTTTTTTTAACTGAGGATTGTTTTGGCTATTTGTCAACTGTATGTCTGACAAAGGCCTAATGATCTACAAGGAACTCAAATGTGCTGAAAAGAAAAAAAACAGTCCCATTACAAAGTGGGCAAAAGATATGAATAAACACTTCTCAAAAGAAGACATACAAGCAGCCAACAGATACATGAAAAAATGTTCAACTTCACCAGTCATCAAAGAAATGCAAATTAAAACTACACTAAGATACCACCTAACTCCAGTCAGAATGGCCATCATCAATAACTCAAAAAATAACAGATGCTGGAGAGGTTGTGGCAAAAAGGAAACACGTCTACACTGTTGGTGGGAATGTAAAGTAGTACAGCCTCTGTGGAAAACAGTGTGGTGATTCCTAAAAGTTCTAAAAATTGACTATTCATATGACCCCGCCTTCCCCCTACTGAGAATATACCCAGAAGAACTCAAATCACTCTATAAAAAAGACACCTGCACATGTATGTTTATCGCAGCGTTGTTCACAATAGCAATAACATGGAAACAACCATGCTGCCCACCAAAAGAGGACTGGATAAAACAAATGCAGTGTTGTTCACAATAGCAAGAACATGGAACCAACTAAGCTGCCCATCAAAAGTGGACTGGGTTTTAAAAATGCGGTATATACACACAATGCCATAAAGAAGAACAAAATCATGAACTTTGCAACAACTTGAATGAACTTAGAGTCTATAATACTGAGTGTTTGTTCACAGAAACAAAGAACCAGTATCACATGTTCTCACTCATAAGTAGACCTTGAACAGCTATCATAATACTATAAGAAAAGGATTGACAGTAGTGGGAAACTGCAAGAATGTGGGGGATGGGGGGCGCGGGGAGGTGGGATTGGCAGTAGTGGGAAACTGCCTGGGGAAGGGGGAGCTCACCTCATCAACAAGGGTACATACATAATAAACATCTGTATACCTAACCCTGAATTGTATCCCACAATTTTAAAATAAAAATTAAAAAAATAAAAATAAAAATAAATAGAAGCCCTGCTTATAAAAAAAAAGAAGTACACTTTCATTGCATGAATAGACTTTGTAATGATCCAGTCAGGTCTTTTAGGGTATCCATCATTCTAACAACATACATGAAAACCATTAAGTAATTTCTCATTCTCTACCATCCTCCCAACCCCTTACCCTTCTGAGTCCCCACTGTCTATTGTTCTACATTTTACCTCCATTTGTACACATTTTTTAGCACTCATGAGATATTTGCAATATCACTAAGTTAGTGATATTTGTCTTTCTGCATCTGGCTTGTTTCACTTAAGATAATGACCCTTCCATCCATGTTGCTGCAAAATAAATGATTTCATTCTTTTTATGACTAAGTTACACTAAAGTATTCCATTGTGTATATATGCTATATTTTCTTTATCTAACCATCCATTGATAGATACTGAGGTTAATTCCAAATCTTTGCTACTGTGATTAATGCTGTGATAAACATACCAGTGCAGGTAACTTTTTGATTTGTTGATTTATTTTCCTTTGTGTAGATACCAAGTAAGGATGGCTAGACTGAATGGTAGCTACATTTTTGTTTTTTGAGAAATTTGCATACTGTTTTTTAGAGGTTATACTAATTTACAGTCCCACCAACAGTATGTGAGTTCCCTTTGTTCCACATCCTCACCAACATCTGTTTTTTGTCTTTTCAGTAACAGCCATTCTGACTGATGAAAGATGATGTCTCATTGTGGTTTTAAATTACTTTTCTCTAGAGATTACTAATGTTGAACATTTTTTTCATATACCTATTAAACATTTGTATGCATTCTTTTGAAAAAGGTTTTTTATGTCCGTTGTTCACATTTTAATTGAATTATTTATTTTTTTCTGTTGTTGAGTTGTGTTGGATATTAGTCCCCCATCTGATAGATACTTTATGTTTTCTTTCATTCTGCAGGTTGAATAGTCTGTTATTTCTTTTGCTGTGCAGAAACTTCTTAATTTAATTAAGCTTCATTTGTATATTTTTACTTTTGTTGCCAGGGCTTGCTTAATCAAAAATTCTGTGCCTGCAACAATGTCCAGAAAATTTGTCATAGGCTTTTTGGGGTTTTTTGTAGCATATTTATAGTTTGGGGTTTTATGTTTACATCTTTAATCTATCTTTTTTTGTATAGTGAGAGATAGAGATATATTTATTTATATGGCAATCCAATTTTCTGGTACCATTTAATGAAAAGTTGTCCTTTCCCCTAATGTATGTTCTTGCCAGCTTTATCAAAGACCAGTTGGCAATAAATATATGGCTTTATTTCTGGGTTTTCTCTTCTGATCCATTGATGTATGTGCATATTTTTATAACAATACCATACTGTTTTGGTTACAATAGGCTTGTAATATAATTTGAAGTCAGGTAATGTAATACCTGAAGCTTCATTCTTCTCACTTAGAATTTCTTTGGCTACCTGGGCTCCTTTTTTGAATATAAATTAGAATTGTTTTTTCTAATTTTGTGAAAAATAACATGGTATTTTGGTAGAGATTGCATGGATCTGCAGACTGCTTAAGGCAATATGGTAATTTAAATGATATTAATTCTTCCCATCCGTGAGCTTGGGATTTTTGTTTTTCATTTGTTTGTGTTATCTATAACTTCTTTTATCATGTTTTGTAGTTTTACTTGTAGAGGTCTTTTACCTCCTTAAGTAAATATATATATATATATATATATATATATATATATATATATTATTTGTAGCTATTATTAATGGCATTGTCTTCCTTATTTTATCCTTGGCTAGGTCATTATTAGTGTATAGATATGCTACTGTTTTCTGTATGCTGTTTTTGTATTCTGACACTGTTGAATTTATTTATCAAATCTAAGTTTTTTGGTGGAATCTTTAGGTTTCTCTAGATATAAGGTCATATCATCAGCAAATAGAAATATTTTGACTTCTTTTCCAATTTGGATATCTTTTATTTCTTTTTCTTGCAGTACTATGTTGAATAGAAGTGGTAAAAGTGGGCAACCTTGTCTTATTCCTGTTCTTAGAGAAAATGTTTTCAGTGTTTCCCCATTCAGTAGGATGATGGCTGTGAATTTGTTATACCTGGTCTTTATTATGTTAAAGTATGGTCCTTCTATGCCTAGTGTGTTGGGGGTTTTATCATAAAGAAATGTTGAATTTTATAAAATGCCTTTTCTGCATCTATGACATAATCATATGGGTTTTGTTATTCATTCTGTGGATGTCATGTATTGTATCATATTTACTAGTTTTGCACATAAACTATCTTTGCATTCTGTTATAAAACCAACTTGATCATGGTGTATCATTTTTTTGATGTGCTGTTGGATTTGGTTTGCTAATTTTTCGTTGAGTATTTTTGTGTCTATCTTTATTAGGGATATTGGTCTATAGTTTTCTTTTTGTGAGTATGTACTTGTCTAGTTATGGTATCAGAGTAACACTGACCTCATAAAATGAATTAGAGAGAAATCCCTTCTCAATTTTGGGGGATAGCTTCAGGGGGATGAGTATTATTTCTTCTTTGTACATTTGATAGAATCCAGCTGTGAATCCAATCTGGTTGTGAGTTTTTCTTTGCTGAGAGATTTATTGTTGATTCAATCTCACTATTTGTCACTTGTCTGTTTAGGTTTTCTATTTCTTCCTGGTTCAATCTTGGGAGGTTGCATATTTCCCATAATATATCAATTTCTTCCAGATTTTCTAGTTTATAACCACATGGATGTCCATAATAGTCTCTGATGATCATTCCTTTTATTTCTGAGGTAAGAGTTATAATGTCTTTTTTCATTGCTTTTAGTTTATTTTGGTCTTATCTCTTCTTTTCTTTGTTAGTCTAGCTAGCTGTTTGTCAATTTTGTTTATCTTTTGGAAGAACCAAATTTTTGTTCTGTTGATTTTTTAAATATATCTTTGGTGACTCTCTATTTTATATGCTTTTGTTCTATTTTGTTGCTGTTGTTATTTCTTCTGCTTATTTTGGGTTTGGTTTGTCCTTACTTTTCTAGTTATTTAATGTGCAACCCAGCAGAGTTTTCTATATATTTGTATAATTTCCAAAGTTATTCTTAATATTTATTTTTTGAATCTGTGTGCTCTAGTTCTTCTTTGTATGCTTGGTGCGTACACAGCTGTGAATTCATCTTGTTATGACCTTTTCTTTGCGGAAGATCTATTATTGATTAAATCTCACGATTTGCCTTTGTTCTATTCAGATTTTCTATTTCTTCCTAGTTCAATCTTGGGAGGTTGTATGTTTCCAGAAATTTACCCATTTCTTCTAGGTTTTCTTTTAGATTTCTTTGAATGTGTGTGCTCTAGTGATGGGTGAATATATGTTTAAAATTGTCACATTCTCTTGCTGAATTAATCTATTTATCATTATATAACTACCTTCTTTGTCTTTTTTTTTGCTGTTTTTATTTAAAGTCTGCTTTATCAATATAAGTATATCTACTCCTACTTACATTTGGTTTCCATTTGTATAGTATAGCATTGTCCAGTCTTTCACTTTTACTCTATGTGCTTCTGTATAGTTAGGGTGAGTTTCTTATAAGCAGCATATAGTTAGATCAAGCTTTTTTATTCTTTCAGCTAATCTATATGTTTTTAGGTAGAGGTTTTGTTCCCATCTTATTGTTGTTTTCTAGTTGTTTTGTAAATTCTCTGTCTCTTTCTTTTTCTGTTTGTCTTTGTGGTTTGGTGATATTCTGTAGTGCTGCCATTGATTCCCTTCTCTTTCTCCCTTGTGTGATTGCTTTACCAGTGAGTTTTACACTTCCTTGTGTTTCCTTAATGAGTATTGTTCTTTTACTTCCAAGTTCAAGACTCCTTTAAGCACTTCTTGTAGTGCCAATCTACTGATGAAAAATTATGTTAGCATTTGCTTGACTGGGAAATACTTTATTTCTCCTTTATGTTGAAATTTAATCTTGCTAAACATAGAATTCTTGGCTGGCAATACATTTATTTTTCTTTCTTCTTCTTTTTTTTTTTTTTTTGTTTTTGAGTTGGAGTCTCACTCTGTCACACAGGCTACAGTGCATTAGCACACTCATGGTCACTCCAGCGTTGACCTGCTGGGCTCAGGTGATCCTTCCACCTCAGCCTTCCAAGTAGCCAGAACTATAGGTGCATGCTACCACACCCAGCTAATTTTTGATTTATTGCAGAGACAAGGTCTCACCAAGTTGACTGGACTGGTCTCGAACCTACAGGTGCAGGCAATCCACTTGCCTTAGCCTCACAAAGTGCTAGGATTACAGGTGGAGCCACCGAGTCAAGCCACTATTTTTCTTTCAACACTTTGAATTTGTCCTTTCATTCTCATGTGGCCAATACAATTTTTGCTGAGAAGTTCACTGTTAGTCTGCAAGGATTCCCTTTATAGATGACCAGATATTTCCTCTTGCTGATTTTAGAATTTTCTCTTTCACTTTGACTTTAAAAGGCCTGATTATGGCAAACTCCTTTTGCATTTTATTTCCCAGGAGATCATTAAGCTTCCCATAAATCAATGTCTAAGGCTCTTGCTAGACTTGGAGAGTTTTTCATCTGTTATTTTGTTAAGCAGATTTTCTAAGCCTTTTAATCTCTCTTCACCCTTGGGAAATTTCAACTCTTCATAAGTTTGGTCATTTTATGTAGTCCCAAATGTCTCAAAGGCTTTAATTCTTTTTTATTTCTTTTGTCTAACTGGGTTATTTTAAAAGGCCTGTCTTCAAGTTCTGAATTTTTTTATTCTGCTTGGTTTAGTCTATTGTTCAAGTTTTCAAATGTATTTTGTATTTCCTTCAGTGAAATGTCAGAATTTCTGTCTTTTTAAAATATCCATTTCCTTGGTAAATTTCTTATTTAATTTTTAACTTGATTTTCTAAGTGCTTTGTATTGGTATTCAGATTTCTCTTGCATCTCTTTGTGCCTCTTTAAAATCAATATTTTAAAATTTATATCTGACATTTCAAGGATTTCCTTATGGCTAGGATCTATTGCTGACAATTATTGTTTCTTTGAAGGTGTCATGTTATCTTTTCTTAATGTTCCTTGTCTTTACATTGATTTCTGTGCACCCGGAACAACAGTTGCTTTTTATGTATTTTCACTGTAGGAAGGCTTTTTTCTTGAAGATGTGACTATGATGTTTATTGGGTAGGAGGTCTTAATTTTGCTTTTGGGTGTGTGCAGTAGCAAATAATCTGTATGATTACTTTAGTTTTAAGGAATGCTAGTGGTATTCATTTTTCACTGTATTAGTGTGCTGTTATTGCTGGGAGCTGTGGTAAAGTTGTGCTGTCAACTGGATTGCCAGAGGGGCCTGTCTTCAGGTTTCAGTGCTAGCAATAGTGGACTGGAGCTGTGTTCATCCTTGTTACCTGGAGCAGCATATATTGGCACCTTTGCTGGTGGTTCCAGGCAGGCCGATTCTTAGGCTTCTTGGTGGCTTTCTTGGACACTGGTTGTAGTAGCAGTGTCCTGAGTGAGTGAAGGTGGTGTGCACAATGGCAGTGACAGTTTTCATGATGTTTTTCAAGTTACCAAGTGCTATGCTTTTATTTTAGTAGTGATTTCAGTGGCAAGGTGGGCCAGGCTACAGACCAGTAGGTGGAACTTGTAGGTTAGAGCCAGATATGGTGGGAGCAGCAGTGTTTAGCCCAACATCTGTTCCCCAGAAGTGCTCAGGTGTCCCAGGGGGTGCATTAGGTTGTGGAACTTCCAGGAGCTTAGATTCTGTGCTCTGTCTTGAAGGGGTTTGAGGTTGCACAAAGCTGGACCAGGAAAGCTTGTGTTCAGGCCCCCCAGTGGCAGGTGCATACACTAGCCTTAATGGGGGAGACAGGGTGGTAGACTCCTGGCAAAATGCATGGTTGTATGGCAACCACTGATGCACTGAGGTCTTAGCATAGAGAGAGTAAAGTGAGCCCAGTGGCCACAGCTTTGGCCAGCAAAAGTGAGACTTGCATCCTTCTCATGCCAGTCCTAGCAGGGCTCCCTTCCCTATCCTGGCTGTCACAGTTGATCTGGCTTTTCAGTTAGTCTCAAAAGTTTGCACCTAATACATAACTCGGTCTCAGGCTATAGGAGTTACTGCCTGGCTCAACAACAAACCTTTGCAGCAATTCTCCTTCTGCTTAGTTTCCAGAGGGTAGAGTGCCTGGTTCCAGTGTCAACAATAGCTGGAGTCGATGCCACACTCACTTTTTTGGACCTGGTTATGAGAGCCCATCCTCTCCCCTGTCAAATCCTGGTTTCACAAGACCTGTCCAAGTTTCCCTGATAGCTAGGACTTGCACCATGGTCCATGGTTCCCAGGACCATGCACAGTTTATTAAGAACTAGAATCAAGAATGGCATCTTACGGTAGCTGCTTAGGTGTCAAAAAGGGTGTGGAACACTCCCTGGAATGGTTTTTTCTCACAGTCTCCCAGTCACCCCCTAAGTTAGATTCAAGCCTTGGTAGGATCAAGGTACTCTTTAGTGACCCAAACTGCATGATTCCCTAGTGGGAAAGTGGACTGCAAAAAGGCATTAATTCATGTCTCTCCTACTAGAGACTCACTCCTAATTCCTGGCCCGTCTCTGCACATGAGCTGTCTGGGGTTTTTTGTTTATTTGTTTTTCTTCTTCGGTGAGTTTAAAGTTTCCTCTTGCTTTCTGTTGAACTCCTGTGTTCCCTCTTGAATAGTGTATCAAAGTGTGATTGTCTACACACTATTTTGATTCTTCTAAAAGGATGAATTGTATTGGAAGAGCTTCTAGTCAGCCATTTTGGAAAAGAAAACCATATGCTTTACTAACAAAAAATTGTAATTTCATTATCATTAAATTAGCACACATATTGCAACATCAATTCCTAAACTTGCCAGCTCTCTTTCCCTCTTCTTCTTGGATTAAAGCCTATTCACTCCCAGTATCTCCCAAGTTAAGTGATGTTTCCTCCTAGAAGCTTTCCTTGACCTCCACACTAAGTAAAATGTCTTTACTGTGGATTATCACATACAACCTCTTTATAGCATGAGCTATACCTTCACTGGCAATGATGTTTGTGATTATTTGATTAATGCCTGGCTTACACATCAGATTAAGCAGCACAAGAGTAGAGACCATGCTTGGTTTTGTTTATTATTTTATCTCCAGTATCTAACACCATGCCTAGAATGTAGTATATGCCAAATAATTATTTATGTAGTGGATGAAATAAACAGTCTTAAAAAATAAAATATTTTCATATTCAATCAGAGCTCTTCACAACTGTAAACTTATAACCAGTAAAGTCACAATATCGCATCTAAAAAAACTAAAACACAGAAATAGCATAGTTCTTGAAAAATGAATGCTTAATTTTTCAGTCTGTTAATTTTTGCTTCAAGAGGATGCATAGCAAATCTGTCTCATTTGAATAATAGTGAGTGAATTGTAGTTCCTGTTATCAAAGATAGTGATTCTATAGGCACAAATAATTTTCAAAGAAACAACCATATTTTTATAGATGTTTTTAAAATAATTAAAATGGTAAAAACTGAATGACAGGAGCATTTCAATAGAATTTCAGTTCTTAAAATAAGGTTTTTTTCATTTCATTTAAATTAGAGAAATATATTTCTTTTGGCCAAAAATTTTAAATGGTTTTTGGTACTGAAGTCATTGAATTGCTGTATAACCAGAGTTTTACTCATGACCAAGTTATAATGAATTCTAATAAACTAATTTAGAAACACTCAGATCAAGTATTTAAATGGTTCAAAATTCAATAACAGATATAACAGAATATTTTTACATGGATAAATAAAATCCTTTAGAAGTCATAGAGCAAGTGTGCATTTACTCTTGAAATAGTCATCAATGTAGAACATTAATCAAACCAAGTGAAAATTGAATGCAATTAATGATTTGTAATGAATTACAAATACCTTCTTAACTAAACTGAAAAATGGCTGATACTGTATTTCATGGTAAGCATACTATTAAATCAGAATGATTTTGGTAAATATCCAGGAAACTACCAGCATTTTTCCAGATATTCTAGAAGTTTCCACCAAATAAACAGAGAAATAATAAAAGGTATGATGAATGTACTTCCCTCTCCTAAGAGGAACTTGAGTCTGTGCTTTGCCTTATAGTGATTTGCTGAAAAGAAGATACATAGTTTCTTCCAGAAGTCACATTCAGAGACAATAAATTCTAAATATTTTCCATTTATATAGAGGTGCTGAAGACAAAGGACCTGGATCATTAGTATATTATCAACTTAAAAAAAGAAATAATTGTAGCCAAAATGATTGAATATTTCATTACGGCAAAAAGAGGGAGTAGCAGAGAAACAAAGTGCTCCCTGAGAGCAAAACTCGGGTATTTTGCATGTTACAGCCTCTTATAAATAGCAAGACCAATAAATTTTTGTTGAATGAATCAATCAATAAATTAATAGTTTTGCATCTTTTTTCCTTTTATACACTAAGCTTTAATCTTACCAAAAGAACATTCAGAATTTTCCTTCTAATGATGGTAGGTTCATTTCTTATGACTATTACAGGATAAAAATATCCAAATGTCGAAATCCACACACACATTTACACACACATGGAAGATAATAGCAAGGAAATTTTAGAAATCAATACCAGTTTTTAAAAATAAATATTAGGAAGCTTTTATACTTCCTTTGAAATATTTGTGCTATACAAACTTGTAAAGAAATATGAAGAAGTACAAATGAATCTCATATCTGCTAATATAATGACCATGAAAGAAAAAACAAATAGAAAAGATGAGAAAAAAAAAGTCAGAGATACCAATGGTGAACACACTAGAAATAGGTCTATGAGAAAAAGGTTGGCAGTAGTGGGAAACTGACAGGGCAGGCACATACCTCATCAACAAGGGAACCGACATAATGAACATTTGTATACTTAACCCTGAATTGTGCCCCACATATTCAAAATAAATTTTTTTAAAAGACAAGATATAAGATCTAAAGAAGACAAAGACATGTAAACTATTACATATAGTACAATATGTTGAGTACTATACTAAAGAATGCCTAAGGACATTTAAATGAGAACAACCTGGATTAGACCAATAAGGGCAAGACAGGAAGTATCATCTAGAATTTGACCTTGAAAAATGAATAGGAATTTTACATGTGAACACCAATATCTAATAGTTCAGGAAAAAAGCTAACCAAAATAATTTCTTTATGCACAACCAAAAATATAGCTAAAAGAGATGGCTAGAGACTGGGCATGATGGCTCATGCCTGTAATCTCAGCACTTTGGGAGGTGAAGGCGAGAGGATTGCCTAAGCCCAGGGGTTCGGGATCAGCCTGGGCAACATGGCAAAACCTCATATATACAATGTCAAAAAATTAGCAGGGCGTGGTGGCATGTGCCTGTAGTTCCAGATACTTGGAAGGCTGAGGTGGAAGTATTGCCTGAACCCAGCTGGTCAAGGCTATGGTGGCTGTGAGCATGCCACTACAATCCAGCTTGGGCGACAGAGTGAAACTCCAACTAAAAAAAAAAAAAAAAAAAAGAGAGAGAGATGGCTAAAGTATATCTTGCTATTTCAATTGCTATCACCACAACAATGATCATTTTACTTTAGATCTTCTATTAACAGCAATTTATTTGCCAATAATTGTTCATTTTTAAGTAATCATTACAAAAGTCTATATGACAGATTTAAGGAGCATTTTTATTGAGAGGCTTTTTTTCCATTTTTGTTTCCCATATGAGAAAGAATAAAACTCCATTCCTCTATTTTTTGTAATTTTTCAATTTCTTCTTCTCTGTAATCCGTTCTCTAAATCGGAATCTATTCTGTCTTTTCTCAATACACCCATGTCAATTGTCCATGTTAATGTAGACTTTTCTAGCAAAAACTTACTTCTCAATGCAGGGCACTATCTTGGTTTTCTCACTTGGCATAAAAGCGAATATTCTAAAGTCTCTCCACCAAAAGTGAGTTTTTGGGTAGCCCTATTGATTATCCATTCAGTTCTCCAGAAAGAGATGTAAACAAGATGGTGTGGCGTATCTTTAGCATCACTTTTTTGGTAAACTGAATTTTTGTGTTGTTAGATAGTGTTTTTTCAAGTTGACTATTCTAGAAATTGGTCTATAACCATAAAATTTTCTACAGAAGGAACTTGCTGAAGATGCAAGTATATAAAAGATTTCTTACTTTTCAGAAAACCCTTAGGATTCACATAAATGATGTATTTTTACCTTCATAGCTGTGACTTGTGCAACTCTGACACTTTGTTTCCCTAAGGGGAGAAGAAAAGAGTAAAAATTAAATTTGAGTGTCTCAGTTCAACTAAAACTCATGAGAGATTTTCTTATGTGCTCTAGATGGGCTTCTTCCTTTATCTAGTGAAACTGAAAAGATGGAATAGGTTACAATTTACCATATTCAAGTCAATGAATTACATAAAATTCTATAATGAATAAATTTGGAAACATTCATGTCATTCTCCCTCTTCTTTCAAATTGTATCCAATTATCTCTGTATTATGACTTACGGATCACTTTAAATTTGTCTTTAATGTATAAATTAAAAATTTTTTTAAGATTCAGAATAACACTGCAATCAGAACAACAGCATATTCCTTCCCTAAAATGTTCCTCTGAAATATATATGAATTTATCTGATTTGCCTCACTTCTAACAATGACTTAACAATAAGTTTCATAAACATCTTAATTACACATAAAAAGCCATTAATATGTGGAAGCCTATATTAGCAAATACAAACTTGGAATACCATACTAGAAAAAATCCTCCATGTCCTTGATGCCCTGTTTAGATAATATTGGATCCAACCATCCAGGACAGTTCTTAAACCATAAATTAGAGAAAGTGACACAACAATCTATCATTCGTAGGAATTTTAGGTTTTTCTATGCTATGAGATAAATTTCTGGGAAAGCTACAGTTTTCCTGCCCCCCGCTCCCATACAACCCAATATGCCTAGGAGACCCCAGAATCTATGTAAGGTTAAAATTGTTACTTAAGATTGACTAGAATGTACTAGCCAGCTAACTAGCCCAACCAAGAAGTTTTATGCTTATTTTCTTACTTGTCATATTAGCAATGAAAAATATATATATTATCTAAGTGCTCATAGCATTTGTCTTTTTTTAATGGTACCCTGTGTAACTCCTTTTTAAGGTCTAGGTGACTGTTAACAATTCCAAAAGTGATGTCAATGTGTCTTGCACAGCTGATCAATCTTAGCATTCGTGATAAGAACATCATAAAGTATTGCTAACTAACCATTACTTCAGATCACAGAACTTTCATACTGCTCCACAGACTTGCAGCTTCTGAAACTCTACAATCCTGTAGGCAAAATGGTTCTCATCCTCAGAGAGAATTATAGCCTTTGCAAGTTTCATTCTCATTTTGTGTCTTCTCTCTAGGTTTAAACTGCTAAAGCTACTAGCTTTGTGTTTTAGACTTTTAAACTCTGTTTCCATCCTTTGACAGGCCTAAAGTCAAGGTGGCAGCCAACCAGTCTTCATATGCCACATTTTCCTTTTGTGAATTTTTTCAGCTCAGAGAAGAGGTACAACTTAATAAGTGATGCATTACCTTTTACACTGGGTAATTTGATAACCCCATGGTCTAATAATATCAACTGTCCTAGGCTGATATTATAATGGCTCTGTACAAAGTGTGTTGACACTATAGTTTGTAAATTCAAATTTTAGGCTGTATACTGAAAGAAGATTTCAGGTTTAAAATAGTTCATATATGTTATTATCCCTAAGCTAAAATTAAAATATAACAAACCAACACAAAAGCAAAAATGTTTTATTGACATAGTTATAGACCTAACCTTGATGTTTACCTTGAAGCATAAACATCAAAAATCACTTATAACATGTATCTTGTGATGGAAGATGTGTAAAGGGAAATACTGTAAAGCTAGGTTTCTAAAAGAATATAGAGTCTAAGCTATTAAAAAAGAATTTTGAGGACACATTAATACTTACAAAATAATATGCATGTTATTTATACACTGATAACACATTTTTATTACAACTCTTTGCATAAAAGGGTCTTTTATATGAGTATGTGCATAAGGATGATTACATGTATATATGTTTATAAATATATATGTATATAAAAAGATGAATTGTCACAGTGTTTAGAATATAAATTTTAGTCAATGTACGTTTATTGAATACAATTAAGTAAAATTTTTATTCAGACATAGAAACAGACATATTTATTCTTAAAATATTTGATATTTTTCAAAACATTTAGTGTAATTAAAGGACACAGTCTTTTATAAAAGAAAGGTTCTGCCTGAAATAGTGACCTAAAGCCATTAGTCCATTTATCCAAAACTTTAAAAAACTAAAAAAAAGTATGTTTTTAAAATTTATATAGTACCAAGACTATAGTCCTCAATAAAAAAATTAAGGGAGAAAGTATGAAAAAAAGCAAGTTTTTCTCTTTGATTAAGAAAATTGAGATGATGATTTTTATGTTCTCAAGGGCCTAATATTGATACTTACATGTTAATTAATTTTTCTGCCCAGATAAAGGAAACAGCTATTCTCTTAGCTGGTAAGGCAAACCAAGGGTATTCTTTTAATTGTTTGGAAGAATAGTGATGCAGAAATAGACTGCCTGTGCTTGAGAAAATAAAAGATGCTTGGTTTCTAAAAGATAAGCAATCCAACAATACTTTGATACTTTTTTAAGATGTTGGTAGCAAAGATTTTTTTTTATTGCAATATAAAATGTAGAATGAAACAAAGAAAAGTCTAAATATCAACAAGAAAGGCAATGGCTTGTGCCTTAAATATTTCTTTATTTTGAAAATGTATTGCCGGGCTCGGTGGCTCAGCCTAGAATCCCGTGCTTTGGGAGGCTGAGGTGAGTGAATTGCCTGAGTTCATGGGTTTGAGACCCACCTGGGCAACTTGGCGAGACCTCATCTCTACAATAAATCAAAAAAATTAGCCGGTCGTGGTATTGCGTACCTGTAGTTCCAGCTATTTGGAAGGCTGAGGTGGAAGGATCAATCCAGTCTGGGTGACAGAGTGAGACTCCAACCCAAAAAAAAATAGAAAAAAGAAAATGTATCTACAAATGTCATGTTAAAATATAACTGCAATGCAGTGGGAAAAACATATCTTTTGAGGAAATTGTTTTAGGGTAATTGATACATGGGGTATAGGGAAATGTCTTAACCTTCTACCTCATATCATGCGCACATGTGTATACAAATGCAAATCTATTGCACTTTCATATGGCATTCAGATTTGAATATGAAAAGTAAAACAATGAACCAAAGGAAAATGGAATATCTTTGTAACTTGAAATAAATATTCTTAAGTAGAATATTAAAAAACACCGACAATGAGAGAAAAAATTATGAATTTAACTATGTTACTTTTGCTTATCAAAAGAGACCATTAAAAATAAAAAAAGCAACCCAGAGAGTGGGAGAAGACATTCATGCCATATATATTCAACAAAGGATTCATATCAAATAAATAACCAAAAATTAATTTTTAAAAATAATACCCAAAGAGAAAAAAACACACAAACACTTGAGCCGATAATTTTGAGTATATCCAAATACTCAATAAAAAATACTGAAAGTTGCTCAGTTTCATCAATCATCATAGCAATGAAAGTTAAAATCCAAAAGAACATGAGTACACAGGCTCCAGGATGGCTAAAGTTTTAGCAATGGAAAATAACAAGTTGACAGAGATATAAAATAACTTAAACTCTCAAGCCATGCTAATTTGGTGGCTTCCACTAAAATTCAACATAAGTATAGCCTATGGCCCAAAAGGTCGACTCCACCCAACTGAAATATATGCATATTTCCAAAAGACATGGACTAAAATATTCATAGCAGCACTATTTATGATAGTACTAAATCAGAAACCACCCAGTTGTTCGTGAATATAAATGAATCATGGAATACTTATCAAATGAAATACCACACAAGATTAAATGAACTATAAGCTTCTTTTACTCATACAGGTGAATTTTAAAACAATGTTGGGACAAAATTAAATATATTGCATGATTTCATATATATATACACACACACACACACACACACACACACACACACACACACACATTTGTATCCACTACAAAAATAATCAATAATTTAATTAACTAATGATGCCACAAATTAGGATAGTGGTAACCTTGGGAGGTTTGTACTGACTTAGGGACTGGCATTATTTGGTATTTTTTCTCATAATTTGAGCTCTGGTTATGGGTGTGCTTAGCTTTTGGACAGTTATGAAGTTTTATAATTATGATATTTGCACCACTATGCATGTATATCACAATTCAATGAGTAGAAAAAATATCATCTCTAAAATGAGTATCATTAAGAAATTCTACTTTTATTCAGTGAAGCATAAAATATTCACTGTTGTGGGAGAGGTATATGAATTTTTAAAAACATACTCTTTGTTGTAGTCTAAGAAGATAGTACCACTGATTGCTGTGTATATACTTGAATGCCATGTATCTACCTTGTTTTTCTGGTGTTAATAAGAACCCTGATGAAATATTTAAATTTCAATATACAAAATAGCAGTTTCAAAGAAACAAATAATTTTGATACTTTAACCTCATAATATAAGTTAACCTATGTTTAATATTTGAAGTTTAAATTTAAACTTTCCCCTTATAAGAATAACTCCAAAATTAAAATTTCAGGCCCATTACATCACTTGAGAATTTGTTTCAGTAAACTTAGAAATGAAAATAGCAGAAATAATAGAAATTACCTGACCAGAACAAGAGGTAACAACTCAGTGGAAGCTAAAACATTTCTCTGTTCTGCATTCTGCAGATGCCTAAACTAAATGTTAGTTAAGCTTAACATACATGCTCAGTCCTACCACCAATTCTGGAATCAAAGAGTTAGGCATATTTTTTTTAAAGAATTCTATCAAGAAATTCAGCGGTTTGGTAATGTTAGTCTTGTAGTACCTGATATTTCCTAGACTAACATTAAATCTTTTAAAAATTTTTAAAGATTCAAAATTATATAACATGTTTTTATAACCACCTCTTGCTTTTTCTTTGCTACACATTTCTTGCCTTACAACCCACTTTCTATACTTGGTTTCTATTTTGAGTGATCTGTCTAGGAGTATCCTGCTTGGTGTCCTACCTCACATCCAAGCACTTTCTGGACAAGTATCACTGTGCTCCTTTCTTATTTTTCCCAAGGACCTCAGTCTGTTGATTCCTGCTGAGTTTGCTTGGTGCTGATAGCCTGTGTGTCTTTGAAAAATGGCCCAACAGATGCCCTCCCCCATGCTGGAACAGGAACAGGCAGAGACACATCATATATGAGTGGGAGACTTGACAACAGCAGCAGCAAGCAGGATGAGTGCAGATCTAACCCACTCTCCTTCCACAGTAGTCCATGGGGCATCTGGCCCAAGCTGAGAGCCACCCTATCAGACTGTACTGGGAGTAGAGGGGATGGGCTGGAGACCAGAACTGAAAGGAAGTTGAAGTTACAGGAACAGCCTCAGAGCAAGTTTGGTTTTTTGTTGTTGTTGTTGTTGTTTTGGGTTTTTTTGTTTGTTTGCTTGTTTGTTTTGCTTGGTTGTTTTTGTTTGTTTGTTTGGTTGGTTAGTTGTTATCTGTTTTAGTTTTCTTTTTCTTTTCCTCTTCTCACTTTCTTTCTGTTTTTAATTATGTTCTCATAGTTGCTTTGTTTCTGTTACTTTATTGCTGTTTTTTAAGACTTCCTGTTTGTGTATGAGTATTTCTGAGTGAGAGTAAATCAATAGGGGAGTTTTTGTCAGTTTGTATGTTTGTATGGTTGTCTGTAAGTTTTTTCTTTAACTTTTCTGTCTTTGTTTGTGTCTCTTTTCATTTTTTTAATTGGTACACCTGTCTGTTACCCCCCTTCTTCTTCTCTCCACCTTCCTCTCATCCTCCTACCTCCTTTTTATATTCTTTTACTTTTCTTACCTCATTTTGCTTTCAGGGGGGGCAAACCTATACCTCCACTACATGGACAGATTACAAGGCAGTGGGAAGTGGGTTCTAAGGGGCCCACATAATTGTCAGCAGACACACTGGGATCTGCAGATAGTTTCTGAATCACAGTTTCCCCCTCAATTAAATCTCAAAACTGCAAAAAGTACAGTCCCCTCTCAGTCCAACCCCAGAATGGAACAAAACCAAAGGATCGACATAAGGAAGAATAGGAGTTTGAGCAAACAGAAGTAAAAGCTACCTCCCCATCCCTGTACAACAGAATTAAAAAAGAGGTAAAATTGAAAGGAAGGTAAGGGAGGAAAATCTACACAAATGAAGAAAAACCAAAGGTGAATATGGGTCTCACACAGACTCCCAGGAGGTCAGTCACTGAGAACACAGACTTTGATATGAAACCAATGAAGAGCCCCCAGAATGACTCATCTCAAACCACAAACTCAGATATTAAGACCTGAATAGAGAGAATAAATAGAATTGAGGAGAGACGAGGAAAGAATGAAGGAGTTGATAACTGAGATAACAGCAATAAAGAATCAGTGAATAAAGCAAAACAGCAAACTGATAAGCATGGAAAACAGAATTAACCAAGCAGAAGAAAGAATCTCAGAGCTTGAGGACCAAAATATGGAAAAAACATAAACTGTTAAAAACATAGAAAAGAAGCTTAAAAAGACAGAACAAAACCTCTGAGAGATGAGCAATTATTTCAAGAGGACAAATCTAAGCTTAATTTGAATTTCTGAGGAAGATAGGAAGACAGAGACCACCCTGGACAAACACTCCATGAAATTTTCAAAGAAAACTTCCCTCATCATGACAGTGTCATGACCCTTCAAACACAAGAGATTCAGAGAACCCCTGCAAGACATCAAATGAGAAGACCAACTCCAAGGCACATACTAACCTACCTACACAAAATAGGTATAAAAGAAAAAAATCCTAAAGAAAGCAAGAAGAAAAGGTCAGACTACCTACCAGGGAATACCAATTAGAATAGCAGAAGACTTATCTACAGAAACACTTCAGGCAAGGAGAGCTTGGAGTCCAATCTTCAAAGTTCTCAAAGATAAACAATTTCAACAAGAATGATCTACCCAGCTAAGCTAAGCTTCATCAGTGATGGAGAATTAAAATCCTTCCCAGACATTATACTCCTTAGAGTTTACACTGCCTCCAGACCAGCTGTACAAGAAACAGTTTAAAAATTATTAAGCACAGAAGAAAGGAAAAAAAGAACAATGCACTTCCCAAGAATGGAAGAAAAGGACTTAAAACACACAGAATAATCCCAAAAATCAAAAGAAAGACAATAAACAAACAGCTGCAGCAACAACAAACTCTATAAGAACCTCAGGATAGGGATAAACTCCCATATCTTAATATTTAGTCTGAATGAAAATGGACTAAATGCACACAGAAAAGACATAGAATGGCAAAATGGATAAAACATCTTGATATATTGTCTCCAAGAGACTTATCTCACCAGAAAGATCTCACAGACTCAAAGTAAGAGGATGGGAAACAAAATTTCAGATGAACAGAACAAAAAAGAAAGCAGGAGTCACAATCTTAATATCAGACAAAAAACCCTTTAAGCTATCAAAAATTAAGAGATACAGGTCACTACATAATGATAAAAGGTTCAAGAAATATACATTCTAAATATATATGCACCCAACATAGGAGCACCAACATTCATAAAGCAGCTTCTAGTTAAACTTTAAAAAGATATTTACTCTAACACTATCACAGGCAGGGACTTAAATGCCCCACTCAACCCTAGACTGATCCTCAAGCCAAAATATTGACAGGGAAATCCAGAACCTTAACCTGATGACCAAAATGGACTAAGTTGATACCTACAGAACACTTCACCCAACAACCACAGAATATACATTCTACTCATAACCACATGGAACATACTCTAAGATCGACCATATTCTCAGCCATAATCAAGCATGAACAAATTCCAAAAGATCCAAATCCTGCCATGCACCTCCTCAGACCACATTGGAATAAAAATAAATATCAACATCAATAAAGTTCCCCCAAAGCCCACAAAGACATAAACACTAAACAACATGATGCTAAACAACTCCTGCAACAACATGGAAATCAAAACAGAGATTTAAAAATACCTGGAAACAAATGAAAATGAAGAAACATCTTACCAAAATCTCTAGGATGCATGAAAACAGTACTAAGAGGGGAATTCATATTTCTATGAACACACATGAAGAAAATGGAAAGATCACAAGTTAACAGCCTAAAAAATCACCCAAGGAGGCTGGAAAAGCAAGACCACCAAAACCCTAACTTCAGCAGAAGAATCCAGATCACCAAAATAAAAACCCAAATTTGGTTCATAAAAGACAAAAAGATAATACAAAAAAAATCAATGAAACAAAAAGCTGGTTTTTTGAAAGGATAAACAAGATTGGTGGACCCCTAGTTAGAATGACCAAGAAAAAGAGAGAAAAAGCCCAAATAAATACAACCAGAAATCCAAAAGATCAAGTTGCAACTGACCCTGAAGAAATAAAAAAGATTATCTAAGACTACTAAGTACACTTGTATGGAAACAAACCTGAAAACCTAAAGGAAATGGAGGACTTTCTGACATCACACAACCTCCCCAGGTTGAAACAAGAAGAAATCGAGACTCTAATTAGACCAATAACAATCCAGGAATTTGACTATATCATAAGAAAACTACCTTTAAAAAAAATCCCTGACCCAGATGGCTTTCCAGTAGAATTCTACAAAACATACAAATAGAAACTGTGAGACCACTCCTACTGAAAGAATTCTAGGCAATTGAGAAAGATGAAACTTTTTCCAAATCATTTTATGAAGCTAACATCACATTGATATCCAAACCAGGTATAGATCAAACAAAGAAAGGGAACTACAGGCCATAATTCTTGATGATCATAGATGCTAAAATTCTCAACAAGATCCTAGCAAACTGGATCCAACAACACATCTCGAAAATCATCTAATACAACCAAGTAGGCTTCATCTCTGGAATGCAGGGCTGGTTCAACATTCCCAAGACCATAAACATAATTAAATAAATCAACAGATGTAAAAACAAAAACCACATGATTATATCATGAGATACTTTTAATGATTATATCTTTTAAAAGCTTTTGATGAAATTCAGTACCTCTTCTTGTTAAAAACCTTCAAACATCCTGGCACAGATGGAAAATACCTCAAAATAGTAAGAGTCAGCTATGAGAAACCCACAGCCAGCATTTTGCTGAATAGACAGAAATTGGAACCATTTCCTCAGAAAACCAGAACTAGACAAATATGCCCATTTTCACCCCTCCTGTTCAACATAGTTTTGAAAGTCCTAGCTAGAGCAAACAGATAAGAGAAGGAGATCGGGGGTAACCAAATAGGAAAAAGAGGAAGTCAAGTTACCCCTCTTTCCAGTCAACATGATTCTATTACCTCGCAAACCCAAGAGAATCTGACAAAAACCTTCTTGCACTGATAAAGGACTTTAGCAAAGTCTCAGGGTATAAAATAAATGCCCAAAAGACAGTTTCTATACACCAACAATAAGCAAACAGAAACCCAAATAAAAAGCAAAATCCCATTCACAATAGTCACACACAAAAATGAAATACCTTGGCATCTTCCTAGCCAGAGACGTGAAAGACCTTTACAACAGAAACAGCAAAACACTACTCAAGAATTCAAAGATGACACAAATAAATGGAAAAATATTCTATGCTCATAGATTGGAAGAATCAACATTGTAAAAATGTCAACCCTACCCAAGGCAATCTACAGATTTAATGCAATACCTATTAAGTTACCAGCAGCAGTCTTCTCAGACCTGGAAATGACAATACAGGAATTCATATGGAAACATAATTGACCATAAATAGCCAAAAATATCCTCAGGTTAAAAAAAAATGTGGCAGATATCACACTCCCACTTTAAACTTTATTATAAAGCTACAGTAATCAAAACAGCATGGTATTGGCCCAAGAACAGGGATATGGACCAAAGGAACAGGATAGAGATTCCACAAGCAAAACCTCAATTTCTCAACCAACTCATCTTCAACAAAGCTTCTACCACCAACCACTAGGGAGAGGAGAACCTATTCAGTAAATGGTGCTGGGAAAGTTGGCTGACCACATGCAGAAGATTAAAACAAGACCCCTACCTATCACCACACACAAAAATCAACTCTAAATGTATCAAAGACCTAAATGTAAAAACTCAAACTATAAGAACCTTAGTAAATGCAGGAGACACGCTTATGGAAATTGGAACTGGAAACTAGTTCAGTTCCTGATCAAAACCCCAAGTGCCCATGCCATAACAGATAAGATAGTCAAATGGGACCTCGTCAAACTGACAAACTTCTGCAAAGCCAAAGAAACCATCAATGGAGCAGGGAGACAGCCCACAGACTGGGAAAAAATATTTGCCAACTGTATGTCTGACAAAGGCCTAACATCTAGGATCTACAAGGAACTCAAATGTGCCAAAAAGAAAAAAACAAGCAGCCCTTCTACAAAATGAGCAAAATATATGAACAGACACTTCTCAAAAGAAGACGTATAAGCAGTCAACAGATACATGGAAAAATGCTCTGCCTCACTAGTCACCAAAGAAATGCAAATTAAAACCACATGAGATACCACCTAACTTCAGTCAGGATGGCCATCATCAATAACTCATAAAACAACAGATGCTGGAGAGGATGCAGGGAAAAGTGAACACTTCTACATTGTTGGTGGGAGTGTAAACTAATAAAATCTCTATGGAAAACAGTTTGGCGATTCCTAAAAGATCTAAAAATTGACCTTCCATATGACCGTGATTCTCCCTAATGGGAATATACCCAAAAGAACTCAAATCATTCTAAGAAAAAGATACCTGCACACATATGTTTATTGTAGCATTGTTCACAATAGCAAAAACATGGAACCAATCATGCTGCCCATCAAAAGAGGACTGGATAAAAATGTGGTACATATACACAATGGAATATTATGCAGCTATAAATAAATACAAAATTATGAACTTCACAGCAACTTGGATGGACTTAGAGTCTACAATACTGAGTGATCTAGCATAGAAAAAAAAACTGAGTATCCTATGTTCTCACTCATAAGTGGACCTTGAACAATTCTATAAAAAAAAGATTGGTAGTAGTGGGAAACTGCCTGGGGGCAGGAGGGTAGGCAGGATTGGCAGTAGTCGTAATCTGCCAGGGTATGGGGGGACACACCTCATCAACAAGGGTACCTGCATAATGAGGTATACCTAATCCTGGACTGCACCTCACATCTTTAAAATTGAAAATTAAAACAATAACAATTAGCAAACAAATATAAAAATGTCCCATTGTTTGTTCCCAAGATTTTCAAAATCATGCTCTGACTGCAGACCAGAGTATTCACCTGTTATGCATTCATCACCAGACCTCCATATTCCTGCATGAACGTCTACCAATGCTAGTTGCCAGACTTCTTTTCCAACTACCTCACCTCACCTGGGAAGATACTCTAAGCCTGACATGCATTATGCATCTGCCTATCTATAATCCTTCACACTGTTGATGTCTGAAGTACATTTCACCCCCAGTGAATCTGTCTCATCTCTAGGTCCCAGCTGTCTCAACCTGGCCCTTCAGACAACTCAGTGAGAAGGGAGAAATGAAGAACAGAAAACAGTTATTTTTGGCCCAGTCATGCTCAAGATGCCACAAGATGAGAAACAAGCTAGAACTTCCCATCCTTGATAATGTTTACCAAAACCTGTCCCACTTTGGCACTGAGACAGAGCTGAGAGATAGGAAAAGCTGAGAAAAGCAAGAGAGACAACAAACAATAAACATAAAAGGACAAACATGTCAGCAGTTTATGCATTACTGTTTTCCATTCATCTGTTATTTTTAAGCCTCCTTTGTATAACACTTACTGCTATAACCACTATTTCCTTATTCTGGTCTTATCCTGTTTAATGAATCAATGTGTGTGTGTGTATATATATATATATATATATATATATATATATCCATCTTTGTGTTAACGTATTTGTTTAACTATGGAGAATAACTTTTGTAGTCATAGTCCTTGACTTATCTCCATCCCTCACCAAATTACTGACTAGGATTAGGTAATGAGTTCTAGATATTTGGGGAGAGTAAAATTCATTTTTACACCAAAGCCAAAAGTAACACAGTTTTGTCTCCCAACTTAGTTGGAATGAGCTAAAGGGCGGAGAGTTCATTGCTAGAACCATGGTGAACACTCTTGGTTCCACTGCCAGACAAACTAGAGTTTGAATTCTCACTTCCACATTTTACAGTGATATGGCATTGGGCAGTTACATAAATTCAGTTAGCTTCAGTTTCCTCATCTATAAAATGTGGACAATAGGGTGAACATCATGGGATTGTTATGACTTAATATATAGAGCATAAAAATTACTCTAATATTTGCCAATGTAAATGTATGTTTTAAGATCTACCAGCCAAAGTAGAAGTGTTATAGAGTAACTGAGTGAACAATGACCTACAAATAAGTCAGGGCCCAACTACAAATCCTAGTTCGGCCACTCACCTACTGTGGTACTTTGGATAAGTGACTTAATCTGACGCTTCCTCATCTATAAGGTGTGATCAGAATAGAAGATTATGAAGGTATCCTCCAATTCTAATGTGATATAAATATGTTGCCTAATACATATTTTTTTCAAAGTGTTTAGATATTCATGGGTTTCTATAGTAGCTGAATCTTACCATGCTGTTAACACCAAGACACGTAATAAGAATTCCAGAATGCAATGTTACAATGAAATATATTTTCCAACTTAAAGGATTCTGGTTTAGAATTTTATCTACCATCATATTTTGCATTTTATATTTATCATGCGTTTCTGACTGCCAGGTTGATTCAATGCTTTTATTTAAAATAACAAAATTTATTTTATCATAAAAATGCATTACTCTATTACCTTTGATATCATATAACTAAGGTAGAAATACAACTGTATCAAAGCAGCAATGAGGTATATAAAATTGCATGTATTTCACTATATATTTTTTACCTACCAGTCATTATTTTGAACTTATGCTTTATTTTTATTTTTACCTAAAATAATTAATAAACCATACAAATAGAAAATTCTTATTATAAACCATGAGGAAATTTAATGTCAAATAATCTGAGATTATTATCTATAACATGTATAGGGGTGTGTGACTTTTCACACAGGTTGTACACTTGGGTATGTATTTAGAGATATAAATGCATAGTCTTTGGAAACTGCAACTTCAAGTGAAATGACATACAGAACGTTCTCAAATAACATTAGTTGCTTCAATATCATTCGTTATAATATTTTTGAGGGAAAAAATTGGTTTTGTGATGTGTTGTTTTGCTGAAAGTCACAGTTTCCGAGAATCTATCAATGATGTAAAGAAGGACTTTCCTACACACATACACACACACACACACACACACACACACTCAGGTGCACAATTTTAAGAAACAGCCTTGCTTAAAAAATAATTTGGAAGCAAAGGGATATTACACACAAGATTTGCCAACCACAAGAAAAATAACATCCACTCAGAAATGAATGAATGCCAATTCTAAAAGTGCAGTGTCATTTTTTAATGTATTTGGAGAAAAGCCTGTGAATTTGAAAGGTTCCAGCACTCATGGAGATCACAGAGTCAAATCACTTGCCTCGGTGTGTTTTCTCGACCTCTTTTCCCTTCTCCCCTCTCTTCACTTTTCTCTTTGTAATGCTATATGTATTTGTTTTCTATGGATGAACAAACAAATAGCCAAAAACTTGGCAGCTTAAAACAACATGCATCGGCCGGGCTTGGCGGCTCAACCTGTAATTCCAGCACTTTGGGAGGCTGAGGGAAGTGGAGTACCTGAACCCGTGTGTTCAATACCAGCCCAGGCAAGTTGGCAAGCCCTCATCTCTACAATAAATAAAAAGTTAGCCGGGTGTGGTAGCGCAAGCCTATAGTTCTGGCAACTTGGAAGACTTGAGATGTAAGGATCACTGGAGCCCAGCAGGTCGACACTGGGGTGGCCGTGAGTGTTCCACTGCACTCCAGTCTGGGTGACAGAATGAGACTCCAACTCCAAAAACAAAAACAAAAACAAAAATACACATCTATGATCTCATAGCTTCTGTGGCTCAAGAGCCTGCTCCAGATTTCACAAGCTGTCATTTGGAGGCTCAGTGAGACAGGAATTTGTGTGTGAGCTTGTTCAAGTTGTTAAAAGAATGCATTTATTTGTGGTCAACAGAAGAAACCCTCAGGTTCTAAAGGCTGCCCATACTTTTCCTGTCATGTGGTCCTCTCCACAGGTTCACAGCCTGGCTGCTGGTTTATTCAAGGCCAGTAGAAGAATCTCTAACTCCATTCTGCTAAGTCAGAATCTTATACACAATATAAAGCAATCTTAAATTACATTATATCACATTTGTAATATAATATAACTTAGTTAAGGGAGGACCTTTGCCATAGGATTCAATTTAAGGTGTATCTGCAACACTACATGATGGTAATTTGGTACGACTTTTCTTCCAAGGACTGCTAGTCAAATTTACCCACACTCCTGACTTTCAGGCTTGGCTCAGACTCTATTAAATTTTTTAAAAATTAGAAGAACAATTTTTAACTTCAAAAAATAAACTGATATTCATATGTTGACCCCATTTGAACTTTATCTCCACAGGGTTATTTAAATGTTTACATCTACCATTTTCACATATTTGATTAATAGACACTTTAAAAATTTTAGCATTGATGTCAAAAAACAGTGTAGTTCTCATGATAGCATTATTTTTCATGTTAAAATTTTATACTGAAAATTATTTTCTCTTTTATAATGACAACAAAAATATAATTCTCCTCTACCCCTTTTAAAAGCAAAAATGAGTGTTATTTTTAGTATAGTATTCATGTTTGAAGCAAATTGTGAAAATGAAGAGGATAGAATTGAGAGTACAGGTAGTATGTAATAAAGGAAAGTGTTAGCATACTTTTCAAATCTCTCAAATCCTCTCATAAAAACAAATATACAAAACAAATAGTGAAAAGAAAAAAAAAAACTCCATGGACATCTGGAATAATCTAGTGAGAAAACTTTTCTAATAACTTTTGAGAAAAGAAGCTGGTGGTGTCAAACTACCAGGATAACCTGTGAAGGACACAGAAAGTGTAGGGTAGAGACAGGGGAGCTCCGGTGGTATTGAAAGTCAGAGACCATAAGTCACTCACAAAATTCACATGCAAAAGGAGAATACTATCTTTTTGGAATTCTCAGCCATACAAAGCTTATAATAACCTGTGAAATTTGGATAAGGATTCTCTGGCTTCAGTGTGAAGGAAGAGTGCCAAAATAACATGGGGACTTATAGAAAAAATATTAGAGGGCACTAGGTAAGTAAACCCATGAGAGATTTTAGAATTATTGATCAAAAACTCTTTTAAAAAAAATTTTAGAAGGACAGTGACCGCCTCTATGGTGAGTAAAGGAAAACTTCTATTTAGATGTCAAAGTGAATGAAGTAATAATTCTAGGGGTAAAGGAGAGAGAAAGGTCATATTCTGAACCTGAATAGAGCATATGAGCAGAGGTCCCAAGGAGGGAGATCTTAGAACTTTGGTCATGGCTACAAAAGAAGGTATATTTTTTATACTCTACAAAAGAGAGAGTTCTCAAACAATAAAGCTACCATGACCCACTCCACACAACAGTAATGTTCCCTTAACAGTACAAGAAAAAATAATATCATTGAATATGAATAATAGATATGGGTGATCAAACCTCATATATAGATATTGGAAGAAAATAAACTTAATACAATATACACACAAAATCATGAACGTTCACTAAAATTCTGAAGTTACAAGTAACCATTAATATAGCATGTAAACAGAAAAAATCAGTAAGCACAAATTAATACAACTCTCAAGTGTTTAACTGAAAGCA
Source organism: Tarsius wallacei (assembly GCA_963574415.1). NCBI lineage: Eukaryota > Metazoa > Chordata > Mammalia > Primates > Tarsiidae > Tarsius > Tarsius wallacei. The sequence goes on from CAUYQG010153536.1 coordinate 29,514, forward strand.
TAAATCAGGAAGAGAAAAATCTCAAAATAAGATTATAAAATAAGGAAAAGATTTGGAAATAGAGCTATCAGAACTAAAAACAAAATTAGAAAAAGGTAAAAACAAATTTAGTAAGAAAAGCTCAACTAGATTAAACTTGAATAAAAAAATACTATGGAAGGTAAAGAAAACAAAGAATAAAAAGAAGGGGAAATATCAAGCAGAAATTATATAGATGAATACATAGATGGGTATCAACAAGAACAACAGAAAAAGAAAGTACAACATAGACATAATAAATAATCCTAACAAGAAAAGAGATACAATCAGTAAAAATAGTAACTATTATAATTCACATAATTAAAAAAATATATATATATATTTGCAAGGGTACCTCATGCAGTTGGGAAAATTATTGGAGAATGGTCACACTGAGACAACTTACAGTAAGACTATTGGGCTTAAAGTTAAATAAAGAATTATTGTGTATCTAGGCAAAAAGACCAAATCAGTTATAAGGAAAGAATAGTTGGCAACAACCATCACAGCAGCACATCATAACACAAAATGATGAAGACAAATACTAAAAAAAAGTAAAAAATAAAAATAAATTTTTCTTTAAAGTGTGAGCTCAGGGTTTTAAATTGGGCCACATTTATTTTCAATCACTGTTATAACTTTGCAAGAGCACAGGGAATATTGAACTCAAAATCCATTCCTGAGAATTTATTAAGAAGAGCCCACCAAGAAGTTACGGAAAGTTTCAGCAAATTTTCTGTAAAACTAAGACCAAAACAAATTGAAAACACGTAATGGTAAAGTTAACACCCATCGGTGAGAATAACATAATTAAATATAATGTAAATATGGAGTTTTCTGACAAAAGACATCTATTACAGCTAACAATGAATGAGAAAGATTATATAGATTATAGAAGTTCATTGTCTCATAGGATATGAATTGGTATGAGATATTATCAATATCTAATAAAATTCCAGAGAAAATGAAGAGGAGAATGAAAAAATTACTAGCTAATTTTATTATTTTTGCATTATTAAAATAGTAGATAGTATCCATAAAAGAATAAACTAAGTGTTATATATTATGATAACTATTAGGAAAAAATACAAGTTTTCAGTACACATTGAACTGTTTTGTAGTAAATGGGCATAATACCTCCAGTTTGATCAAAAATGGTTCAAAAGCTACATACGTACCTTCTTTCCCCCCTTCCCCAACACAAAGAAAAAGAGAGAAATTAGGGAAGGAGAATGATAAATCAAATCAGCAAAAGTGTTAAAAACTGATAAAAGAAAAATATAGTTTTAAAAATAATTGCTGAAACAATTGCTATTCTATACATTTGAGTCAATATTTGGAAATTGATTAATACAATATGCATTATTAAATCTAAGAAAAAAGAATTTGGTAAATAGAAAGTTTCTCAATATAATACAAATTGTATTATGTCAATTAAAAATCAACACTTAATGAGGATATTTAACATCAGTACCTTTAAAGCCTGGAACAAGAGAAACATACCCAGCATCTTTAGTTGTATTTCACATTAAATTAGAGGTGTTACCTAACCAAAGTAGTGCTATATGTTTGTACAAGTTGAGTTTTCCTAAACTGAAAATCTGAAACCTGAAATTCTCAAAAGTCTGATACCTTTTGAGTGTCGCCATGACACTGCAAGTGGAAAACATACCTGACCTCATATGATGGGTCACGATCAAAACTCTGTAAAAACTTTGTTTCATGTATAAAACTGTTATAACAATTATATAAAATTGCCTTTAGGTTATGTGTATAAGGTACATATAAAACATAAATGAATTTCATGTTTAGACTTGGGTTCCATTCCCAAGATATCTCATAATGTATATGCAAATATTCCATAATTTGAAAAAGTCTGGAATCTGAAACAATTCTAGTTCCAAGCATTTCAGACAATCAGATAAGGGATACTCAACCTGTATACATACACACATTTACAAATATATATACACATATGCATAAACATACACACACATATGTATGGCATACCAACTTGAAAAGATTATCTTCATATGCTTTGATATTAAATTGGAATCCCCCTCAAAATCAATAAGAATCTACTGCAAACAATAAGGGTTTAGTAAAGTGGCAGGATATAAAATTGACATCTCCAAATCAATAGTCATAGCAGATATAATGGAAAAGAAGGCTCTAGTTACAATAAAATAATAGTAATAATACACTTTTAAAAGGACAATAAGAGAAATAAGGGAGTATGTAGATGCTAATGAAAGATGCAAAGAATAGGTAACCAAATACAAATGGATATCTTGTCCTTAACTATGAATATTTAACTTCATAAAGGTGTCAACTCTAAGTTAATTTTCTAAATGTAATTAATTCAAATAAGTTTTATAATATTCTTCTTTAGAACAAGACAAGTTGATTATAAAGCTCATTAAAATGAATAAATAAGAAAAATTACCAAAAGAAGGACTTAAGAAATATCTGGTGGGGGGAATTATAACACCTAATAATAAAAGACTTTAAGGCCTTCATAATTAAAACAGCATGGTATTATTTCTTTAATAAACTGAAAGACCAATGAAAATAAATAGAACATCCAAATTAGGCTCTGATGTGTATAGAGTTTAGTAATGAAAAAAGTGTCATCTCAAGTCAGTGGAGAAAGATAAATTGTTAATAATCAATCTTAGGGCAATTGGATAAGGATATGGAAATACATAAAACCTGAAACATTCTTTTACCATGTACTAGGATAAATTCCAAATGAGTGTATGATCTCAATGTAAAAAATAAAATCATAATAATAGAAAAAAATAAGTGAATTTGCTTTTTAACCTGGAAGAAAAACAAAAAGCAAAACAAAAAAAAGCACTTTCATTGCTATCTACTTGTTCATCCATCCATCTAGCATTATAGGAATTAGTTATAAGAAAAAAAATGTAGAAATAAAACCTGATAATTGTACATTTCAATATAAAGCATGTATATGTGTTCAAAATGTTTCCTTAAAAATATATATTTATATTATATATACTTCCTAGCTCTATCCATTTGAAAAGCTTAGAAGCAATATCAATTCACTTACAAAGAATACTTTTAGGACTCATATTGTGGTCTCAAAATATTATTTCCCATTAAACTGGAGAGTTCTTTTTGGAGAAATGACTCATACCAGGTCTGGAGTGAGAAATGTATAAAATTATCAGAGAGCACCAAGTCTAAAGGTTATACAAGCCATTTTGACAAGAGTACTACTACTGACCAAAATTAGATGAGACTGAGCATCAAAGAGTATACAGATTGTAATGCCTTGAAACACCTGATATAGAAAAACATGTAAGTAAAATACAGTATTTTAAAACTGATTAGATACTATTCACATTTGCTAGAATACAACTTATTTTAGGTTGAAAATTATCTTTTTAAGAAAGAGAATAATAAATATCCTTTTTTTCTTATTGAAAAAGCCAAATAATGTCCTTCTTTACAGAAGAGTTACAGCTGGTAAACACAGATAAAATGATAAAAATTAGAATATTATCATTTTGCAAACTCTAAATAATGGGTAGGGATAATAACCAATGAACTTTAGGTTAAAAGTTGATGGGAAACTTTTAATGAAAGGAGCAGGCTGTTAATATTTAAATGCACTGGTCAATTTAAGCATTAAAAAGAAGTGAAACAATCAGACATTCTAAGCTTCCTAATGTGATACACTAGGAAATACACAGTACAATGTAGCAGGATGTTTGTCAAATTATTGAGTACAGGTCTAATCCTCTATATATTACTATGATTTTATAAGGAACTTGGAGATAGAGAGACAAGGTAAATGATGCTTTAAGGAAATAATTACCCAAAGCCAGGGTACTAACATTCTTCAGATGAAAGACTTAATTTTTCCAGCTAAACAGTGGCATGGTGAAAAACAGAAGGGAAGACCATTAGGAACATAGAAAATGCTTAAGAGATGTGAAAGTCAAATGCAATATGGCATCTGGTTTGAATCCTTCTTCAAACCAACTATAAAAAAGCTAAAGTATAATTCCTAAGATAATTAGGAAAATTTCAATATAAACTGGCTATTAAGCAGAATAAGGGAATTATTGTTAATTTTTTTAGCTGTGATAATTGGTGGCTATATTACAAAAATAAATGTCTTTATTCATTAGAGTTGTATACTAATGTATTTATGGGTGAAAAATATATAATATTTAGCATTTGCTTTAATACAGTCCTGAAAAAGAAAATAAAACATGTTGGCTTTTCAGAGTTGCTAATAGTCTTTATTATTACCAATAAATATAAATTATCTGTATGCCAAAATTTAACTTTCCAAAAAGTTTACCAATCTTTCTCAATAAGAAACTAGCCGACGCTTCCGGTTAAGATGACGACAACATAGGTGGAACTGTGAGATTGTCCGAATGTGAGTTCCCCAAAAAGACTCTTGCTCTCCTTTCCCTGCCCCCTTGCCCACAACTAGATGCATTGGTCCAAGGCCTAGGGACCCCTGGTCCCACGCAGGGCCAGCTATTGCGTTCCGGGCTGTTCCCTCTCCGGTAGGAAATCTTGGGTCTCAGCTCCCTCCCTGGCTACATCATACTCAGACCAAACCTCTGGTCACCCTGGGAGGCTCTGGGCACCCGCCCCTCAGAGAAACTGATTCCATTTCTGACTGAAATACGCTGGGAGCAACCCAGGGCCACTTTTGCCGCTCACCACCTGCCCTTTGGAGGTTTGAAGCTCTGAAATCCAGAGCTCTACTGCCCCGAATAGAGCACCCAACTGTGCAGCTGATCCCCGGGAGGCTCAGGCTACCACAGACCATCATAGTAGATTACCCAGGGACCCAAAGACTGGAGAAAAAGGATCCACGAAAGTGAAACTATCACTTCAGCCATTCTCCAGGCAGAGACTTGCGTTGCCCTGCCCACCTACAAGCAGCCTCCACCTGGGTTCCCAAAGTAACATCACTAAACAGAAGACAAACCCACTCCCCTGGGAAGTAAGCAGCAGATTTCTCAGGTTGCAGCTCAAAGTAATCCCCGCCTTGGGAGGCTGAGGGACCAAACCTACATTCTGCTGCACAGAAAGATTGTAAGACGGTGGGAAATAGGTTCCAGTGGGCTCATACACCGATAGGGGGATGCTGGAATCGGCATAGAGATTCTGAATCACAGCTTCCCCCTCAATTAAACCTCAAAACTGCAAAAAGTACATCCCGCAGCCCACACTCCAACCTCAAAAGTGAACAAAGCCAGAGGACCCTCATAAGGAAGAACAGGAGATTGCACAAGCGAAGCAAAAGCAAACCCATCTTCCCTGAAAAACAGAGTTAAAGAAGGGGAAGGAAACGAGGAGGAGAGAGAGAAATCTACACAAATGAAGAAAAACCAAAAGAAGAAAATGGGTCTCTCCCAGACCCCTGGAAAGGCAGACGCTGAGAAAACTGACTTCGGAATGCAAACAATGAAGAGCCCCCAGAATGACTGATCTGAAACTCCAAACCCAGATATCAAGACATTAATAGAGAGATTAAAAAGAATTGAGGAGACTCAAGAAGAAACTAGGAAGAAGCTGATAACTGAGATAACAGCAATAAAGAATACTGTGAATGAAATAAATAACAAAATGACAAGCATGGAAAGCAGAATTACCCAAGCAGAAGAAAGAATCTCAGAGCTTGAGGACCAAAATATAGAACTAATCCAAACTGT
>CAUYQG010153537.1:0-11242 GCA_963574415.1 Tarsius wallacei
AGATACAAAAATAATTTAAAATGGATTAAAGACTTAAATATCAGACCTGAAACAATAAAAAATTCTAGAAGAAAACCTTGCAAAAACTCTTTCTGTACATTAGCCTAGGGAAAAAAAATTGTGGCCAAGACACCAAAAGCAAATGCAACAGCAACAACAACAACAACAACAAAATGGGATTTAACTAAGAATCTTTTGCACAGCAAAAGAAATAAATAGAGTAAATAGGCAGCCTACAGAATGGGAGAAGATACATCTTACAAAAGACTAACACCCAGAATCTACAAAGAACTCAAACAAATCAGCAAGAAAAAAGCAAACAACTCTCTTAAAAAGTAGACAAATGACAGATATCTCAAAAGACAATATACAAATGCCCAAGAAACACAGGAGAAAATGCTTAACATCACTAATCAGCAGGGAAATGAAAATTAAAATCACAATGAGATACCACTTTACACTATTAAAACTTTAAAAAAAAAAAACACTGACATGGATGCAGTGAAAACAGAACACAAATATTGTTGATGGGAGTGAAAATTAGTACACCCCCTATGGAAATTCATATAAAGATTTTTCAAGGAACTAAAGGTAGATCTAGCATTTGATCCAGCAATCCCATTACTTGGTATCTATCTAAAGGAACAGGGGTCATTATACAAAAAAAAGATCCCTGCACTTGTATGTTTATGACAGAACAACTCATAATTGCAAAGATATGGAATCAACTTAAATGCCCATTAACTGATAAGTGGATAATGAAAAAATATTTGTGTGTGTGTGTGTGTGTGTGTGTGTGTAAAGTGGAATACTATTCAGCCGTCAAAAAGAACAGAATAATGTTTTTCAGTTAACTGGATGGAATTGAAAAACATTATCCTAAGTGAGTAATGAAGGAACAGAACACCAAACTACTCATGTTCTCACTTATAATTGGTAGCCAAACTAAGGAATGGCAAAGGCATACATATGACATAATGGACATTGAAGACTCAGAAGGGGGAAGGTGGAAGAGCAGCGAGGATTTAAAAAAATCACTTATCCGGTACAACGTGCAAAAGTGGGGATGGAGGGTACACCTGAGTCCCATCCTCTTTCCCCCACACAATGCACCCATGCATCCAGAAATCATTTGTAACCCCTAAAGCTATTCAAAGAAAAAAAGAGAAGCTTTTAGCTACTACTGAAACATTATTGCTGATGTCCTTTTGACTACAGGTGAGCACTAGTAGTGTGCTAAAACTGGAAAAACATTTTCCTCCAGAGCTGACTGGTAAATTTTAAATAATTTTATAAGCCAGTTGTTATTCACAGTCACTTATTGAAAATTAAGTTTATAAACACGGCATTAAATAGCAAATGTAATAAATAGTGAAAGTCATCACTTCTTAAATATTTTACTGTATTTTCCTATTATCTAAATATTTGATGTTGTTTACTTCACTTATATCCATACATTGTAACACGATGTAATGGTGTGTTACTACAGATTTCACATTAACTCTGCATTCAATGATGTCACATTTGTAACTTTAGAGTATTTATACCATGATAATTGACAAACACAAAAGTCAGTTGTTAAATATTTTCCTGCACATCACTGGCTATGATTGAAGGTTTCTAGAAGGTCCTCTTAAAAATTGCAATTAACTGACTAAAGATATTACAATGGAGAATAGTTAATACTATTGAGAAATTACTACAAAGCTGAGAAAATGCCATGTTGTTCATAAAAGTCAAAGCTGTTCAATTAGCAAATGTCTTATTTAACTGATCATAAAATACAAAAATATTGGCATTGTTTCATCGAATCAAAATTTAGTATGCAAAGAACAAGTGAATGCCTAGGATGTAAATTTTTTTTTAAAAAGTCTAGGATTTTTTGGCTTTTTTGATAAAGTTTCAGAGGGAACTCTATTACCTTTTCTTCACAGATTTTCACCTACTTGTTTTTTCCTTTCTATGATAACACTTTAATTCAGTTTAATCTATAGCTTTGCTCCTTCTTTTCTGAAAATATGAAATGTCCTTTTGAAAAATCCACTTTTACCAGTGAGTATGAAGTAACTGGGTCCTTTTGTCAACCTTTTAAACAAGAAAAATAAAAGGTTAGGGCATAGTGAATTTATTGATGCATCTGAATCTGCATGTTTCATACTTTGAGTTAGTATTGTTAGGTGACTCTGGGGAGATAAAATCTCTAGCCTTGGGAAATTTGTATTGTGAAATGGTTTCCTTATCAGTGAGGTTAATGAAGATGTCAGCAAATGGGATGAGGCTTTGCCAAATGAATTACTTTCACCTCAAATCCAACTTGGAAAAGGTGTTAATCAGTATATTAATCTTATCAGCAGCTCTGAAGGAGGATTTGGATATGGCTATTTTCTGCTCTTCATTAGAAAACTCTGAAAAGATAATTATTCTCAAAATCTATATTATCTATTCTGTGGGGGAAAAAAACCTTTCTTTTGCTAAAATAAAGCCTTTTATAAAGCAAAGACAAAGATGAATAGATGAGTCAGAAAGAGTTTTGAAAGAATTTAGAGTGGAACATGATTATAATATGTTTAAAGTTTCATAAAGTACAAGAGATGACAAAGAAAACTATATCCACCAAACAAAGCCATCACAGAAACAAAGCCATCACTACAAAAAGGTACAATTAAATACAACCAAATCCACAGTTTAAAATGATCTGTATGTTTTAAAGTATCGAGGTATAAAATAGAAGCAAAGTTTACTGCTAAAGAGTTTACTACTCCAATCATACAGCCTGGATATAAAAGGGTATATAAAAACCCCTACCTCACACTATATACAAAACTAAATTTTGTTAAGACTGTATACTGGAATGTTGTTAAACTTAAAATGATGAAGCTTCTAGAAAATTAAATAACAAAACATCTTCCTGACATATGATGGTCAAAATAAAATAACACTAATGATAATAATAATTGGGTTTTTATCAAAATTAAGAAACTCTATTGATGAAAAGTCAACTTTCAGAGATTAAAACAGCAAGTCACAGGGTTTAGAAAATTAAAAATTGCTTGTAATAAAGAATTAAACCCAGAATATACAAAGTTTCTATAGATCAATAATTTTAAAAAAAGAAATTTTTAAAAATTGTGCAACAGACATAAATAGATACTTTACAAAAGTACTCTGATCTTCAGTAAACATATTAAAGAGCATTCAACATGATTTTGTTTTAGGAAAATATAAATTGAAACCATAATATGCTATTATACAATGATGTGAATAAAAATTTAATGACTGGTAAAATCAAGTGTAGATAAGAACTTGGAGTAATGGGAATTCTCACACACTGCTTTTATATACTGTTTATAATCACTGGAGATGATACTAGTGCAAACTTACAAGCAGAATTAAAACATTGTTGCATATTTAATAAATACTCCTAGTTTTCCAAATAGTTGTATCAATTTAGGCTCCTATTATTATTTATATTAGCCCTCAGTTGGAAATAACTCAAATGCCCATAAATATCAGAATAGATTTTTTTTTAAATGGTACAATATCTATCTAGTCTAATAAATGAAAAAAACAAAAGAATGTACTGTTGATAAACAGGATTACATGAATATTCCACAGCTCTTTTGATTTTGCATATATTAAGTCAAGGGAAAGAAAAACTAATCAATAGTAATAGAAGTCAAAATAACATTTCTTTCTAGGGTGGAAGTTTGAATCAGTTACCAGGAAGTAGATTGGAGGATTGCTGGTAATGTCGTTTATTTTGACGGGGAATTTTTTAAACAGGTATGGTCACTTTGAAAATGTCATGGAGGTGCACAATTAAGATTTGTGCACCATATGTGTATTGTATTTCAATAGAAAGTTGCCAGTTAAATAGAAAAAAAAAATTGCAGATGGGTTGTGAGATGCTTATAATTTAAAAACTCAAAGAAAAAGTTAAAATATATATAAGAACACTGGTATTTTTTTAACTATCTGGAAAATAAATGAAAAAATGAAATGTAAAATGATCATTGAAACTAATTACAGTGCTTTAGTTTTCTAAAACTGAAAAACTGCAATATTTCTTTCTTTAAGTGGCTAAATCTAGAAGTTACATAAGTAATGCAAGCAGCAAAGAGAAATTTGTATTATCTTAGATAACAAGAAATTGTGAGGTAGATAGTTTTCAACCTTAGTTAATCTCTTGGTTTGATAACATTATCAACAGCCGAGTTTCATTTCATCTTTTCACATCCATGTGTTGCTTTATAGCTAGAAGAATGAAAACACCCTGATGAGCTCAGAACAATTGAATCACATTCTGGTGATGGAGACATCTATTCTAATTTGGGGTTTGTATCTCTTAGGAAAAGAGTGCATAAAATCAGTGTTCTCTTAACAAAAGAAGAGATTGCACTAACAACTTTGGAGCACATACCACCCCCACTCACAGAATAATCTCTTCAATGTCCTGTGACACTGCCTTGTGAACAAGTCATAGGCCTTTCTGGGCATCATCTGATGCATTGTGTACTTTTGTTTTTGCTTTACATTAAAGTGGATTTCTTCCTTAGGATTCTCATCTCTTGTATAGGGATTAATTCGTACTTATAAGTTCAATAATATTAAAATTAACAGCTGCTAATGCATTAACACATTTAATTTCTACAAAAACCCTGTAAAGTAAGGTTGGTTAAACTGAAGAGAAACTCAGTGGGGTTAAGTGATTTACCTAACGCCACACAGCTAAATATGGATAACTAAAACATTTATTCTGTCAAACACAAAATCCTCAAGTAAGGCCAGCAAACTTACATGTAAAGTGATAAATACTAAAAATGTTAGACTTTGTAGGCCATATAATCTCTGTTGAAATCACTTAATTCTATTATAGAAGCATGAAAGTAGCAGCAGACAGTATATAAATGAATAAATGTAGCTGTTCACAGTATACTTTATTTACAAAAACAGGTTGCAGGTTTTACCCAAAACTATTAATGAGAAAACACTGAGACAAATCTAGTTTACAGAATGCTCTGCAATGTCACTGACCTGGACTTGATATAAAAAACGTGTGTTGGGCAGAAAGATAATTCCAAATTAAAGGAGACTAAGGAGGCATGGAAACAAAATGCAGTGTATGATCCTTAACTCTTTTTTAAAAAAAATTGTTACATGGCAATTTAAGATGTAATACTTAGACGTGGTTAAAAATGGCAAAGGGTACAAAATGATAAATAATTAATAATAAGTCTCCCTTCCATCTCCAAACTACCAATCCTTCAGATCTCTTGCCTTGGAGATAGCCATCACAAACAAGTTTCTTTTGTTTGATGGAGTTATTGATGAGAAAATATTTTTTAAAAAATACCTGTAGGGTACAACTTATGAATAATTGGGAATATCTACATATAGACAGCATAAGAAACAGCATCATGATACTATGACTGTGTAAAAGAATATCCTGTTTTCTTTGGAGACAGAGTATTGAGGACTTGCCCTCCCCCAGGAAAATAAAATTAGGTAGCAGGCAAGTTTGTCATATGTCCGTAATTTTCTGACTCTTACCTTAAATTTCAGTAGTAGTCTGGGTGCCTACCACCTATTCTGAAGGCAATACTGCATGTAAGAGTTTTATTTACTTATTAACTAGCAGTCTTTTGTGAGAATATCGAAGGAATCTATCTAATCATAACCAACATGGCCTTAATGTTCCTCTCAGCTTGACTAAACTTTACACAGGTTTCTTTTTGACCATAAGTTTCTGACCTTCCTTTACTTAGAGCATTTCCTTTAGAAACTTGCAATTATAAATTCTTCCACTGTTCTTTTTAGGTGGAAATCTTCTATAACCCAGGAATGTTTTTATCTCAAAGACCTGGAAGTCATCCTTTTGAAATGCGATCAACAGGGAAAATAAGACCCAGTGGCTATGGGAGGGCAGTAGTCTAACTTCAGTAAATGTCAATTAGCAAAAAGAGATAGCCGAATAACAATTAACCAACCTCTCACCTTCAGTACTTTTCCACTAGTTCATTTCAATTCTTACAAACTCTTCTGCCTTTTGTTTCTATGAGTTGTCTGTCTCTTTCTCCTATTGCAATAGTCATGTGTAAAGTCTTTTCTTGCCATTTGCATGTTGCTGGTACAATTTTTGTTTTATTTTGTTTATTTGTGGCTTCTAGATTTTGAACTGCCAGACTTGGGTCAATTCGTCATAGTGATTCAAAATAAATGTAATTCAATTTTACAGCATGAATCTATCTGTATTTGATTTTTTTCAGTGGAACTATGAACTTAACACAGAGATAAACAAAAGAAAAATAGATTGGAGGGACATCTACATATGCCTCTGTACCACAAAAGTTGCATTTTCTGAATCATCATTAATTAATAGTAAATCATGTGAGTTACCTGCTTCCCAGGTAAGGCATCTTTGTTTTAAAAAGGAGTAACTTTAAAGTGACACCCTGGCAAACTATGGCAAAATAGTGTGGTATAATCAGCCTTTCCTTTGTTCACCAGATCCTATAACATGTGGTCTTTCCTGTTGACTGGGGTTGGGGAGGATCCAATCTTTGAAAAGGAACCACAAGCAAGCCACAATCTGCTGTGGGCCTGTGAGTTAACAGTCACCAAAGTCATGATCTAAATTCAGGAGAATGAATCTCTAGATCTTTAATTTACTGAAATGCTTTAGTTTTAGCAAAATCAGACAATGCTGAATTTTCTGTGACCACTTTACTATTGCACCAGCCTTAGCGTTTTTTTCTTTTTCTTTTTTTTTTTTTTCTTCTTTTTTCCTGGCATCTAATGGGATATCAGAAAAATAACTAAATAAAGATAGAAAGGACAGGAATGTATGGTAGAAGAGAACAATTTCCATTTGCTGTGACTATGCATTGCACAAAAACTCAGTTAAAGGATCAACAACAGCTGAAACCTATTGTCCAAGCCTTGATCATGGGCTTTGGGCCACATACACCTAGAGGTAAAGAGGAATTTTTTCTTCACATAAAGACATCCTTCATTTTTCAGGCCAAGTTTCCTGGGGTCACAAGTTTCTAAAAGGGGAGAGACTTTTCCTGATTCATCCTTTTTTCTAGAGTAATTCTTTTTGTTCTCACTCTCTTTTTTAAAGATCAGCACTTGTTTGATATACTCCTGAATCTAGGTGAGTAGTTGGCATCTTAAGACCCAACTATATGCTCAATTTATGCCACAGAGTGATTATGAAAAAATCTGAGTATAGAAACCTGAGTCCTAGTTCTTATTTTTTTAATGACCCATCCCCTCAAGCAACTTACTACTTGATTCTTAAACTTATTTGGCTACAAAAGAAGATGATGGTGTCAATGCCAGAGGTCCAGAGTAATTTATGTTAAATAAAATGACAGATTAAAAAGTATTTTGAAAATGTTGAAAACAAATTACGACTGTTAGGTGAAGGAGATTTTGGTTTTTGTTTGTGTTTGGTTTGGTTTTTGTGACATGCTTTTTGGTTCTAAACTTCTTTTTGTCTTCTTCATATTATACCCTCTCCACTCCCAATCTAGCATTAAAGACTCAGTAACTACAGTCACTTTTCCCATTAGTAGTCACAGTATGTTTCAGTTTGTTGTTGATTTTCTTTTTAATTTAATTAGAATTTTAATGAAATAATTGCAACTTCACATAATTTGCATGGTGATTCAGAGAAGTATGTTTACTTTGAGAATTTTTTTTTAAGTTTTGGGAGAACAGACAATAATCAAAAATAAATAAAACCATCACAGCAATTTATCAAGAACAGCGAGAAGAAAAAACACCTAATGTGTTGAATGTTTCTAAATATCTTCATCAAAGCCATTCATCCATTTATTCTCACAGTATAAGAGAGGTAGGAAGTCTCCTGAGCTTGCCACTTTGCTTGTTAGGTCATTGACTCCAAATTCCTCTAAACTACTGAAAAACTCTATTATAGCTTTCAGGTACTATTTTTCTTCACTTCATGTTATCTAATTACCTTATTTGGTTAGGAATTAATTAATTTTATGGTTGGTACTTATTTTCAATATCCTTTAGGATAGGAAGTATACATTAATTTAATATACATAATAATAATAAAGGTCAACACAGAAAGTTTTTTGTTTTGTTTTAAGTTTAGATGCATGCACTGTGATGAGCACTTTACCTACATTATATCATTTAAATTTCACAAAAACCCTATACAAAAAGTATTCATTACTATTACATGCAGAATAAAAAATCATGAGGAACAGATCATCTGATAAAAAATCTAGGCTATTTGCGCCACTCAGTAAAGCAAACTGCACTGTTATTTACCCCAGACTGTAATACTAGGAGATGGTCATTAGTCTATGAGGTCAAGATGTACTGGATTCCCAAGCTTTACCAAAATCTCTTACTTCAACCCCACTTCCTCAAGCTTACACTTCACTTTGTTGGACCTCAACCCTTACCTGTCAATTAAAGAAATGAACTTTCATGGTTTTTAATGTTCTTTCTGCTAGAAGAGTGCATGAATCAATGTGGTAGATGCGCCTAACATTATGAATAACCAGTTTTAAATGTTCTATTTTTTATGAATATTTTACAAACTGCACAAAAGTTTTATAAAATGAAAAAAAAAAATACTACATACACATTTTAAGAAACCTCCACAGACTTTATTTCCATTGGTTCTTAGTTTTTATGGAAATTAAAGTAGAAAGCATCTCTTATTTGCAAGCTAGACTTCCAATTACAGATTTTGTCATGCAAATTTAAAGTTCAATTCTGGAAAAGAAAAGAAAAAAGAAAAACCAAGGCCTTACAAAAAAAAAAAAGGATTCCTTTTTGAACTCATGAATATAATAATTTCTAGAAAGTACAATGAGTAACAGCATCTTGATTTATCTTCAACTCCTTTTATCTCAACCCCCCCCCCCCGGTTTCTTTCTCTAGCATGTTAAGTTTTGGTATAGAAACTTCATTTTTTGCAAGTTCCCTTTTTAATAAGAAGCATAATAAAAGAAGTAACTATTTTTTACTTACTTGCTTTAGGTAATTATCTATGCTATTTTTATCTAATGTGGCATTCAAAACTGATTATCAGAAGACAAATAAGAATTGTTATGCATTAAACACTTTGATTTGTCAAAAGACAATATTATAACAAATTTAATTTAGAGATTTTAATTGGCTTTTATTTGCCAAAATCAGGCAACACTTTATTCTATAAAATGAAATGAGTGTTCTGATGAGCTGAGCAGAGGAGAATGGCTTCATAGATAGAATGTGGCTGAGGAACACAGAAACAAAGAACAATAAGTGAGTGGGTCATTTCAAAGTTACTTTTTTTACAAATGTTAAAACAGAGGGGACTTTGTCATGCTGGCTAAAACTAACATGGAGATTTGGCTACTCTCTTCTGTCTCTCTCGCTCTCTCACTCTCTGGCAGGTAAGATACACACAATTTTAGCTTGGTAGCATGAAGCTTCAGCATGAGTGATTCCATATGGATTTGGTCTGTTGGTTCTAGAGCAGGAGCTCATTCCAAACCAATGACCTCCTATACATTTTATTCAACAAAGCCAAACAAAGTATAACAATATTTAGAATGAGTGAAATCAATGCCCTTGGCAGTAATATGGTGGGATTCAGCTCTGGCCTCTGCCTGTTTACTATTCTTTAATGTAGGAATTGTGCTTGACAGAGGGAAGTCTGGTTGGGCAGAACACCTACCCTGGGCAACCCCCATGCCCTCCACCTACAAGAATACTTTCCAAAAGATCAGTTCTTGGCAAATTCTGAAGTTTGGGAAAATAAGGCTGTGACTTCTCATTCCCACCTCACTCTCATTAAGTTCTCATCATCTAGTATCAAGAACCTTCACCAATTTCTCATATCAGAAAGAACCCTAGTGAATTTTTCTTGTTCACCTTTCTTCACTTGGACAACTCCCCCACTTATCAGCTAAAATTGCAGCTTATGTATTACCTTCTCTGGGAGAAACTTCTGGAACCAACAAGACAGGCACTGTCTTCTTTTTGCTTTCATGACTTTTTTGTTCATGTTTCATTTACAGCAGTCATGATGTTACAACCTGACTGAGTTCTCAAGCCCATTGCCCAGGAAAACAAAAACTGATGCAGCCATTACAATAGAGAAAAAGTTTAATATCACAAAGCAGCTGAGCAAGGAGGACAGGAGAAATCACTCAAATCTGCCTCCTGCAAAATTCAGGAGATATGATTTTTAAAGGGAACTTGGCAGGCAGAGGGATAAGAGCTGTTGATAGGTTGCTGATGCAAGGTGGTGAGATTATCTTCCTGGTGGTTAAAGGACCATAGAGGACTTCTTGGTGTTGTAGGTCTGGGTAGACCTTCAGATCCACCAAAGTATAAAGTCTGAAAAAAATCTGAAGTGCCATTCTTAGTTTTTGTAATAGATGCTATCTATGAAACAAGTCCCTAGTAAGAAGGCAATTCATATCTCTACAAACGCACATGAAGAAATAGAAAGATCACAAATTAACAGCCTAACCAGTCACCTAAGAAAGATGGAAAAGCAAGACCACCAAAACCCTAACTTCAGCAGAAGAATACAGATCACCAAAATAAAAGTACAAATCTGGGACATAGAAAACAAAAAGATAATAGAAAAACTCAGTGAAACAAAAAGCTAGTTCTTTGAAAGGATAGACAAGATTGATGGTCCCCTAGCTAGACTGACCAAGAAAGAGAAAAAAAGTCCAAATAAATACAATCAGAAACACAAAAATGAAGTCACATATAACCCTGAAGAAATACAAAAGATTATTAGAGACTACTATGTACACTTGAATGAAAACAAACTTGAAAACCTTAAGGAAATGGAGAACTTTCTGACATCACACAACTTGCCTAAGTTGAAACAAGAAAAAAATCTAGACCCTAAATAGACCAATAACAATCAAGGAAACTAACTACGTAATAAGAAAACTACATGCAAAAAAAAAAAGCCCTGAACCAGATGGCTTTCCAGCATAATTTTATAAGACACTTAAAGAGGAGCTGATACCAATCCTGCTGAAAGTATTCCAGGTGATTGAGAAAGATGGAACTCTCCCCAAATCATTTAACGAAGCTAACATCCCATTGATACCCAAGCCAGGTAAAGACCCAACAAAGAAAGAGAACTACAGGCCAATATCCTTGATGAACATAGATGCCAAAATTCTCAACAAGATCCTAGCAAACCGGATCCAACAACACATCTCAAAAATCATCCATCATG